>MU226831.1:1542438-1553007 GCA_018584345.1 Thuja plicata | reverse complement strand
TGATTCTTGTGTTGTATTGTGTGATGTTTTCACCTTCTTTCATTTTGAGATCATCAAACTTTCCTCTAAGGCTTTCTGCCTTGGCTCTCAAAACATTCTTGTCACCACCATGTACAAGCATCAATTTCTCCCACATTTACATTGCAGTCTTGCAGGTTTTGACATCTTTGAATTCAACATCAGAGAGTGAGGAAGCAAGCTCTATCATCTTGCAATTGTGCTCATGCTTCTCTCTCATTTGTTCAACTGTGGGTACTCCTGTGGGCAACACATATTTAGTATCTAAGTATTGAGTAACATCATTTCCAATACCTGATAAGTGGAGTCTTATACCGCTTTTCCACGAAGCAAAATTATCTTTGTTCAACTTGGGCACATCTCATCTGTTCATCTTTTGATCTGTAGCTTAGGTCTTAAAACCTTCCTTCTAAGCACACAAGCTCTGATACCAATTGTTAGTAATAACTGAGAGAGGGGGTGAATCAGTGGCCTCAAAATTAATCCTTAAATTAACCCTTAAAACTTATAACCACAAATTATATCTCTAGTTATCTTTTGTCCTACAAGATGGATGCCTTGAAATACTTATATCAATTTATATCAATCTAGAATAACTTATGTGAAATGCAAAACAACAAAGTAATGAAACATAAACACATAAAACATGGATATTTAACGTGGAAACCCTATTAAGGGAAAAACCACTGGGACTGGTACCCCAAATTTTCACTCTTCTGAAGTGAGCTCTATTAAGAGTCAACCTTGTTAAATCTTACAAACACACTGTTAGGTGTGACCTTTTTGGAGGATTTAAAAGATAGTTTGTCACCTAGTATCTAGCATCTAATGCTACCATCCTTGATCAAACACTCACTTGGCCTATTAATAGGTATCGGGCATATCCAATGCTACTTTCTATGATCAAACTTTTTTATACTCCTTGGGATGTATCTCAATTTTAGAAGATTTTTAAGTCCTGCTCGGTTAAGAAACTTGATGCTTCAATGGTTAAACTGAAACACTAAATGATCTGTTCACACATACAACTTAATTGCAGATTTTTAGATCTATCGTAAGTGCATTACCTCTGATCAATATAATCAATTTTATACCTTTGCTCCACACTGCTATGCTCTGTGATGTTGTCTCATTGTTCGTCGGTGTCTCCAGAATCTAGCTTTTTCCTTAGCTTGTTGATCAGGTCTGAATGAAGACTTTCTTCTCCTTCAGAATCTCTTTAGCATCTTTCCTCTTCTCTCTTTTTCACCCTACACTCTTTGTAATGAATTGGGTTTGTCTCTTTATAGACATGCTTCACTATTTCTTGGCTTTCTTGATTCTTGGCATGATCCACAATTTTAGCCAATTAGATTTAAAGCAAAACTCCAATTTTATCTCAAAGAGATCTTCTTGCCAACTGTACAAAGTAGCTTTAAATCCATTACTTATCCTCGACATTATCTGGTCAATTAAAACAATAATAAGTATCAGTTAGGTCTATTTATAGCTCTTGACAGCTAAGCATTTTGTGGTTTCTGAACTCTCTACTATGTCAATCAACACTTTAGTTAGTCATTGGTGATAACTGATTGTTCCGTTGGTGTGACTTCAGTTGTCATTGGGATCTCCGTCCTTGTATTTTTTGTCGGGCAACACTATAATTATGTATGTCAGGTTACACTGTGCTTTGTTCATCGGGCAACACTGTGACTTTGCTCGTCAGTAATGTTGTGCATTTTTTCGTCGGGTAACACTGTGACTTTGCTATTTTACTCTATCCGTCGGTGTGCACTCCGTCAGTGTATATTGTCACTTCGTGAATACTTGACTTATATGCATTGCTAATAGCATAGCCTTGATTCATCAGTTCTTTGAAGTCTTTGGCAGTATGTCCATGACCATACAGATTATATCAAATTGACATCAATTACAATACAATACGTTAACTGATTTAATCTCTTGCATGATCACCAACTTAACATCTTCAAACATTCAATCAGTTATAGTTCATTGCAAATCCCATCTTAAGTCATTATTGTCGTGAAACAGTGGACAAGTATCTTATTTCCTACCTTCCAAATTCATTAAGATGACATCATTCATGAACCTTTCCTCTTGTGCTTGTTTGTAGCATTTTGGGTTTAGTCAGTTTTGTCATCGTGTTGTCTTGCCATGTGATTGATGTGATTTCTGTGTTAGTTGAGTGATTTATTAGATTAATTATGTAATTAATAATTAAATCTTATTAAATTTGAAAATATTAAATATGATATTATTTAATTAATGAAAATTAATTAAATACATGTGTTAATTAAAAAGTCTAATTTTGGGAATAGAGTATTTAATTAGTTATAAATCTAAAATTGCGATTTAAAAGCATAATTAATGAATGGATATTTTATTATCAATTTGCATATTATTAATATGTTGAAAATATTATTTGTTAAATAAACAATATTATGCAATTAAAATTTTACATTCTTATATTAAAATTAAAATATAAATTTGAAGTAAAAAGATGAGTTAATTGACTATAGTGGAAAGTGCTTGTAATTATAAATTATCAAATAAATTAATTCTTTTTACTCAATTTTAAGTTGAGTTCGCTTTTAGGGTTGCATGAATTTTGGATACCTTAGGTTGAGTAGGTTTTCTTTATCAGATTTCTTTTGGCCATTATTGCACACACAGGTTGCACATATTTTTACAGGTTTTTGGCTCTAGATTTGGATTGAAGGATATTGTGAAAGCTTAGGATTTTCAAAGTTTTGGATTGTTTTTTGTGACTTCTGTCAATTAGAGGTTTGAGGTGGGGTTTGAATCCTTTGAATTTCAGTATTTAGATCCCTGTCTTATGTATCTGAAATACTGAAATCCCCATGTATGTTGTGTGTTTATTAAAATCTTAGAATAGGGTTATTGATATATAGGGCTTTATTAGAAAATTGTGGTTTCAAATTGGATAATGGGGTTTTCAAATCAATGATCAAAATGGTCCAAGGTTGTGTTTTAAAATATTATAAAACTTGAATCGAATCAGCTAGGGTTTGCATTGAAACTTTGTTAAAACCCTTGGTATTAAACCATACAAATTTGATAGAAACCGTTTTAGAATATTTGGTTACAAATATATGTTTTAGGAAATAAACAAATTTGTTTATTTAGAATTAAAATAAAAATAATTATATTTTTCATCTTGCTCGAATGTTCCTTTTGTTAAAAAAAATTAATAATAATAAATCAATACAGTAAATAATTATCGGTTATATATTTATATATATAAATAACCTCTTTATTGAATTAAAAAGAAAATAAATATTTTTTTGAATATATCATAATTGGTATGTTTTAAAAATATATTAAAAAAGAGAAGGGTTGTATTTATATTATTTACTTATTTTAAAATAAATAAATTAATATAAAAAAGATAATATTTATTTCTAAAAAACAAAAAAAAAACAATTATTTTTATTTATTTTAAAGAAAAACAAAAAAGAGAGAAAACAAAAAAGAGAAAATAAACAAAAAGAAAATCAAAGTGGGGCCATGTAACCCCCATTACCAAAATTTACTTTTATTTTTTATTTTAAATAAAGATTAAGTTGAAAATGAGTTTTGTCTATTTATTATTTAAATAAAATTTGATTAGATTATGTAGTTTAAAATTTATTTTTATATTAGTTTATTTATAAATATTTATAGTTAATCTTTACTAATTGTAATGTAGATCAATTTATATTATTAGATTTATAAATTAATTTATATTAATTTTTGTAAATGTTTTATTTTTAAATTATATTTGATTAATATTTTGTTTAATTAAGTATAATCTTTAGGTTATATCATAAATCATTAAGGATTTATATTTCAGATTATATATTACTTTTAAATTAAATTTAAATTTAAATTTAAATTTAAGAGTTCAATTATCATAAAGGGATTTGGAATATATTTATAAGATCTTAAGTTAATAATAATGGATTGAGAATTATGGATAATTTAATTAGCTCATAATTAATTTGGGGTACGACTTAATGTTAATTATATTATTTGTTCAGAAGATAGATTATATATGGATATGTTATCTTAATTGGAGTTTTATTTTGCCTTTGTTGTGGTTAATTCTCCTTATGGGTAGAGTGATGCCCTAGGAGGGATTTTGTCTTTTGGAACTTGAATTATTTTATGATTTTATCTCTTTACTACTTGGGTTTATATTGTGGTAATTTATAACCATTTTCATCTATCGATTAGTTCTTGTATTATTCTGTATACATTTGTCGCTTATGTTGTGTGTTCTTTGAGTCTTCGATCATTATGTTATTTAACCACGAAAAGGTGACGACCATTTTGTGTTGAGTCTTAATTATCTTGGTTGTTATAGTGGTTCAATGTTTTGAATGATTATCTTGTGGATTATGTTACTCCATGGTTGGAGATGGGTGCTTGTGATGTTTTGATGATTATTGATCTTGTGATGTAATATGTGCATTTGCATTGTTCTGTTGAGATGTCCAGTATGGGATGGACAGTTTGGATCATTGTATAGGATGATATGTTATTTTTTATGCTCCAGCATTTTCCTTGGTGATTATCTTAATTTACATTTTATGAGAAGTCCTCATGGTTTTGGTTTTTGCTTTCTTTTGGTTCTTTTGGTTGGAGCATTAGGGTGGGTTATCTAGCTATGTAGGAGTGGCTTGCAATAAGTGTCGGGGCCCACAAGTGGTAGTCAGGATCACTTATTGTAAATTTTCTTAATAAGGTGATAACATAATATATAATTGGGGTTTAAAATGAATTTATTATATATGGTACCTCACCCATGCTTGAGCGCTTGTATAGGCTAAGATGGAGGATGAGATGATGTTTGCCACCCTACGAGGTACGATTCTGGCATAGTTAATGGCTTTGTCTGGTTAAGGAGTGATTGATACAGTAAATGGTCACTAAAGTGTTGAGGTCCACAAAGACTACCAGGATGAGACTTAAGCATTAGACGTATATGATGACACCTTCCTATACACAGCCTAGGTTTCCTACATGTTTCGGTTGCCCTAGAGTTAGAGAGCTTTCAGGATCCCCTTGCTTAGATGATCTTTGCTTCTTATTATGTTAACCGAATAGGGTCTATTGTTATATCCTTAGCACAGTGAGAGTGAACCTTTGTTCCAAGAAGTTGGGTGGTAGTGATTCTTATTACCATTGAGATCTGATTTTTGTGACTTTGTGCTTGGAGGATAATTGATGCAATTGTACCTTCTTGTTCTTCATTGTTGGAAACTTTATCTTATCTTTCTTATCTTGTATTTTGTATCATTATATCAGTTGTGACATTCTTGGATTATTGTATTGTACTTTATATTGAGCTTTGTCACATACCCTGCGACTTGTGCAATGGATGTTGGTTCATTATGATATCAGTTGTACCTAGGTTTCATTTATGAGATGACATTCTTGTTATTCATTTGCATTTATTGTGTTTGTTATATTAGTTAACTTAAGTAATTATACGTCATGGATGTTAGAATAACTGAGAGGGGGTGTGAATCAGTGGCCTAAAAAATATTCCAATAAATCAACCCAAAAAATTAGTACCACAATATTAAGCCTCTAGTTATCTTCAGTCCTACAAGATGAATGCCTTGAAATAAACTCAACAAATAACTACTGCTCAGAGTTCACTGTTAAACCTTATTCTTACTGTTTACTGATTAGTATTCTTTTATTTACCGAAATGTAGTAAATAACTTAGTGTATACCGATCAATCCAAATTAGTTATGTGTAATGCAAAACACTAAAGTAATGACTCATAAACACATTGACACATGAATTTTTAATGTGGAAACCCCATTAAGGGAAAAACCACTTGGGACCGGTAACCCAAAATTTTCACTCTTCTAAAGTGAGCTCGGTGAAGAGCCAACCCTGTTAAAGGTTACAAACACACTAATAGGTGTGACCTTGTTAGAGGATTTAAATAGAATAGTTTGCCACTTGATATCGGGCATCTCTATGCTACCTTTTATGACCAAACACAGTGTAGTTTGTCAAATGGTATCTGGCATCTCATGCTATCTTCATGACTAAAATTTTGATACTCCTTGGGATGTATCTCAATATAGAAAGGATTGTTAAGTCTTGCTCAGTTAAGAGACTTTCTGATTCAATAGTTAAAGTGAAACAGTAAATGATTTGTTCACATATACAACTATACTTTACAGATTTTCAGATCTATTGTAAGCTCATAATACCTTTCTGATCAATGTATCTTTTCAATACATTTGCTCCACTTCTTTCTCCTTGATAATGTTGTGCTTCTTTGTTGCTTAGTTTCCACAGAATTAGCTTTGTTCTTCAGCTTGATTAATCAAGTCTGATTGAACACTTCTTTCTTCATTAAATTCTCTTCAGTATCTTCTTTCTCTCTTCACCCCTAATTCACAATGAATTATCTTATCTCTTTATAGTCATGATATCACCATTTCTCAATTCTTGACTTTATTATTTTTGGCGTGATCCGCAATCTTATCCAATCTTGCTTTTAAGCTTTACTTTAGTTTTATCCCTTAGATTTCTTATTGACAGCTGGAATAAAATATCTTTAAATCTTTCACTTATATTTGGTTTTAACTTGTCTATGAAAACAATATTAATAGCCAATTAACTCCTTTAGCTCTTGCCAGCTAAGTCTTTTGTCGAGTCTTAACTTCAGAACTCTTTTCAGTGTTTAACTCTTTGATAGCTTCGGTCAACACTTCAGTTCTCCTCGGGCATCTTCGTCGAGGTTGTCTGTCTGTGGGGCATCACTATGAAGTTCTGATCGTCGGTAATGTTTGTGATTCTGCTTGTTGAGTTTCTTGCTCTGGCAACACTGTGACTTTCCTTTCGGGTTTCTCTGTCCATCGGGGTGCACTGCCCGTTGGTGTTTGTAATCACTTAGTGAATACTGATCTTTTATGCATTACTGAAAGCATAATATTTATCTTTCTGATTCTCTAAAGTCTTTGACACTTTGTATATAATCAATCAAATTATATCAAGTTAACATCAATGACAATACATTAATACATCAATTGATTTAATGTCTTCCATTAACTTTCGGTAGCTTGGTGATCATCAACTAAACATCTTCAAACATTCAATCAGTTATAGGTCATCACTGGAACCCTCAGGATTAGTAATTTGTAAGTGAGTTGCATTCATGAGTATGTTTTGTCTTAGGTGATATTAATTTCGCATTGTTATTCTCTACTTTGTTTATTTTCTCTCTTCACACTATTCCACCAAACACAATCAAAACTCAAAAGTTAGAAAGCTCAATGAAAAATCTAAATACATCAATTCAAGTCTAAATCAATCAAATCTAAAATGAAGATGAAGTTTCAACAAACCCGATTTAAACTCAAAGTTCACAAAACTCAAAAAAATCAAAATTCACCAACTTAATTGGAAATCGATTAAAACTCAACATTCTCCAAATTGAAATGAAACTCAACCGAAAATAGAAGTTTGTCAAAGTTAACCAAACATCAAGGAAAATCAAAGTCAACCAAACTCAATTTAAAATCGATGGTCGTCGAACCCAATAAAAATAAAACATTGTAAGAATAAAAGTTTGTTAAACTCATTCAAAATCAAAGTTTGACAATGTGTATCACATGAATAGGAAATTAGATCAACATAGTCTCCAATAATGTTAGATGGCCACATGCACACTATTTTCTTGTATACTATTATATCTATCATATGAAACTGAAAATCAATAGAAAATCAAAATTCACTTCAATCAATTGAAACTCACTAGAAAATCAATGCTCACCACCTCAATTGAAAATAAATGTTTTTGAAAGTTAACCGAAAACAAAAGTTTGCAAAACTCAATTGAAACGATATTTGAAATAAAAATTGCTCAAAATCAATAGAGAATAAATGGAAAGTCAAAGGTTTCACCAAACTCAATTGAATCTCAAAGTCCACCAACTACAAGAAAACTCAAATGAATATCAACGTTCACCAAATTTCATTTAAAATAAGTGGATAATCAAACCTTGCATCATACTCAAATGAAAATCAATGCTTGTATCAATCTCAAAAAATTACCAAACTCAATTGAAACTCAAAAATCCCAGAACTCAAATAAATCTCAAAGTTAACCAAACTCCGCTAGAACTCAATACAAAATGAAAGTTGACAAAGCTCAATTGAAATCAAATTTTGTCAAACTCAACTAAAATAAATGGTCTCGAAACTCAATCAGATCTCCAAGCTCAATTCAAAACTAGAGTTTCTCAAATCCAATTGGAATTCAATCGTAAATTAAAAATTGACAAAGTCGATCAAACATCAATGGAAATGAAAAGTCCACCAAACCCAATTCAAAATAGATGGAAATCCAAAGTTTCTTCATTTGATAAGGGCCTCATTAGTTATGCACCAAGACTCAAGATTTGAAATGCTTATTAGAGGGATTTTCTAATGGCAAAGAACAATGAAAGGGATTTCTCTCCTCCCAACCTTAATGGCATCATGAAGCCTCATGGACTCTAGCCATACCCCCGAGCAAGGAATGGACCACCATATAATTATAGTTTATAAAAAAAGTACTTTAGCAAAGACACAAAATTTAAATTGATATTTTTGGTTGTTGATCCAAATCACCCATTCATCGCAATGCTCCTGCATAGAATACACCAAGTACAAAAATATTTGTAGAATAGCTCACAAAATGAAGTCGAGTCATTTAATAACTTTTCAAATTCGAAATAAACTTGCAATGAACTCCAACACTTAAAAGCACTTCCTCCTACTCCCTTTTGAGCATTTGGTGGGAACAACTCCGCAACTTCTTTTACAAAATCTTCCCTTCATTATTCCTTCCTCTTGTGGACTAATCACCACCGTCGCACGAACTTCTCCAAAAAATTCTTTTATCTTGTTCCAATTTATCCATACACACGTTTAAATAATCTATTTTAGATAAATTCAAGATTTCCATTTTGTCTATATTCACAATTTTCACAATTTATAATCTTATTTTCCTTTCACCTTACTAGTGAAATACAAATCAATAATATCTTCATTATAATTAACTTTTACCTCCTTCACCTTCACTTCTTTCTCTTCACACTCTTTTACTCCATCATGCGTGTGCATATCAACATCCTCGTTACCATTAGAAGACTAAAAATTTTTTAACATGGCCTCTTTATTTGGCATTGTCAAAATCTGTAGTTTACTCCCAGTTGCATTGTCCAATACGTTACATCTGTTAGAGTATTATTACTCTAGTTGCTTAAGCTTCTCTTAGGTGCGTTATTAATTAATTCTTAATTAATAATGTGCAACCTAGTATTTACCTTTTAGGGTTTCGTTCACCTTTTTAAGGTTGAACTTTGTAATTGTTGTTCAGAAATTTAGATAATATTTGTGCTCTCACTTTTTGAGTAACTTCTGAGTTTTGCTTTTTCCTCCTTTCGCTTCACTCTTTGTGACAGGTTTTTGCATGCAGCTGGATATTAGAGTTGAATTTGATATTTCATCAGTTTCTACATGGTATCAGAGCCTTGCTGTTGCAGCTTGTTCAAGTTGTTTTGGAGCTGTGGATCAAGCCCTCTCTTTCTAGGGTTTTCTGGTGTTTCCTACATTGGATCTGGATGGTTGTATTTTTTAGAGGCATCTTGGGTCAAAACAGACCTCTCCAATGAATTTAGAGGGTTGATTCGGTGAATTTTGATATAAAATTCGACCTATTTAGCCTCCAGAGCATCTGGGAAAAAATTTTGGCCATCTAGGGCCGTGCGGCACAGTTTTCGAGGCGAGAAATAAAAAAAAATCAAAAAACCATAGTTTTTTGAGCATTCCAGGGTGTGCCGCCACCGTGCCACCCCGCTGCCGCCTCCGCCGGCGCAACCCGGCCCGCGACCGGAGCGCCTCCCATCGGCCGCCGCAGCGACACCGGTGGTGCTCCGTAGCGGAGCCACCCACCGGCCGCAGCCACACCACCGGTCGGCCACCGGCCACCGCGCCAACCACCAGCTCGCCACCGGTCAGCTGACAGGGCTGACGTCAGCTACCGAAATTTTTTTCCGGTGACTTTTCAAAATTTTCCGTTGAGTTTTTCCGGCCAGTTTCAAAATTTTTTGGGATGACATCATGATGACATTAGCGACGGGCCCGTGACGGTCATACGGCCGTCAACTTTTTTGCAGTCACTGGTTTTTTCCAGAAAGCCCTTTGTTTGGACCTCCTGTCACATTTTTGGCCATAACTTGAGCATACGGTGTCAGTTTTTGAAAAATGAAATATCGTCAGAAAGGTCTTTCCGAGATGGACGCATTGGTAGAGGTCTCATTTCCTATTTTATGATTTGGTTGCAAATTTTTGCAGTCAAAGTCATGCCTTTGTTTGTAATCCTGTTCGGGTTTTAGAACTCAGGTTTTTCTCTCATTTTTTTTTGTGCTTTCATTAGTTATTTCTTTGAGGTGCACAGGGGATAGGATTATACATTGTGGGGGGTGCATTTTAATTTCTGTCATTTCATTAAGAAAGACCCTTCTACTTCCGTC
>MU226831.1:1517728-1541606 GCA_018584345.1 Thuja plicata | reverse complement strand
GTTGCATCCCCTTCACAGGTCCCTTGGATACTGGATTCTGGTGCTTCTCACCATATGGCATCTTCTCAGGATTTGTTCTCTTCTTTTGAGACTTCTCCTATCCCTCATATTCTCATGGGGAATAACATTGTTCAGACAGTCTGTGGGACATGTTCAGTTAGCATTCAGGATGGCACATTCCATGATGTATTGTATGTTCCATCTCTCTCTGCAAACCTTCTCTCCATTTATCAGATTACACATAGTGGGTCAGGGAAGATAGTTGAGTTCACGGCCGATTCAGTCTTCATCAGGGATAGTACGACAGGAGGCATTATTGCTACAGGGATAGTTGATCATTACACCCGTCTCTACACCTTCTCTCACTTTGGTCCACCATCTCCACTTTCAGAGCTCAGCTCTCCTCTTTCCAGAGAGCATCATGCGGTGCAGTCAGTTCGCTTGAACCTCTGTGTTGTTCCCAAGACCAGTGTTGTGACTGCCATACCACATCCTGAGGTGTACTTTTCTCTTCAGCAAGATTATTCTTCAGCACTTCTTGACCCTCCAGCTCCATTCATCGAGCCACCAGGTGCAGTTGTTGAGAATTCTTCAGAGGACTCTCATCTCCTCTCTCATGACAGTGTCTGTACACCTATCATACCACTTGCATTGGGGATTCCCTTTCAGGATCCTCGTGTCTTCTCTTTTGAGAATCAGCTCGGCCTTCCAGTGACACCTCATTTTTTGAGGTCACCTCTTCAGCACCCACTGACTTTCACTCCTCTACATTGGAGTCACAGTGGTTTGTTCTTTGCTCCAGGGGTTCTTTCATTCTGGGGGGGCTTTGGAGCCTCGACCCTCTCTCACAGGGGGGTTAGCAACACGCATTGTACTACTGGCTTTGAGAGAGTCTCTTAAAGTCATTCTTTTTGTCTTTGCTTTCTTTTATATCTCTTTTTGGGGTAGGGTTTTTCCCACTGGGTTTTCTCTATTTCCCCGGTTTACAGAGATTTCTTTGTTGTTGGGTACCTAACCAGGCCTTGTTTCCGGGACCCATTTCTTGCTTTCATAGTTTTGCTAGGTCAGCTTTCTCCCTGCGTTCAGCTTAAGGGGGGGTGTTAGAGTATTATTACTCTAGTTGCTTAAGCTTCTCTTAGGTGCATTATTAATTAATTCTTAATTAATAATGTGCAACCTAGTATTTACCTTTTAGGGTTTCGTTCACCTTTTTAAGGTTGAACTTTGTAATTGTTGTTCAGAAATTCAGATAATATTTTTTCTCTCACTTTTTGAGTAACTTCTGAGTTTTTCTTTTTCCTCCTTTCGCTTCACTCTTTGTGACAGGTTTTTGCATGCAGCTGGATCTTGGAGTTGAATCTGATATTTCATCAATTTCTACAACATCCTCTAAAAATCTCTTGGGCATGGTTGCAATTTCATCTTCTTTACCTCGCTTCATTGCATCAATTGTTGCAAGCTTTGGAACAATTGTAAAGTGTTCCTTCTCCTTCCCTAACTCTTTCAAAAATTTCTTCATTTCTTCTTCTGTATTCTTCAACAAATCCAAAGTCTACTAATTTACTTCTTTCTGTCTCATGTATGTATTCAATTATCTATTATGAACAGCTTGTCCATCTAATTTTCATGGTTTTTGCTAAAGTAAATGACATGTACCTATTGGCATCAAAACACACATAATATCATATTTGTAAGTACAATTTTGAAATCTCACCTTCCACTTTGTTTTGAATAAGCATCATGGTTGAGTTTGTTCTTGTTCCTCCTCTACCTCTTCCAAATGATAGGCTCTTCCACTCGAGCAATCTCATCTTCCTCTAAAGAACACTCCTTTCCCCTCACCTTCTAGTGTGTTTGCGTGAGATGTGCTTACTTCCTATTTCTCACTCGGATAACCTTCACCACTGTTCAGGGGTATGTATGCATATGAATATACATTTCTACCTTGAGATGTGTTTCATTGTCTCCTTGAAATTTTCTCTTCCACCTTCAAATGCATATTGATGTGCCCATTCATATAGCTTTGACACTTTATCCTTATTGTCTTTTGCATGCCTTGCAATAATTTAATTTACAAAAACCCTATGTGCACACTTGTAGTCTCTTATGTCTTTGCCTCAAATTTTGCAACTTTTGTAACAAATGTGTTTGGTAATCTGGAGGAATGTGTTTTACCTTCATTTTTTAACCATCCACTCCTATGTTTTGATTGTGCCTTTGCATGTACCCTTCATATTGGTTTCTACATGATCCCACCATTAATATGCATGTCCCTTAAATCTTATGATTGCAAATTTCATCATTTTTGGATCCTGAAATGACTCACGGTCTTAATAATTCTCTAGCTCTGATATCGGATTCAAATTTCCACTATACTTGGGAGGATCAAATCGTGGTTTTCTCCTAACTTTTTCCATTGCCTTCAAAATTATCTCTGCATTATTTTTTCCTTCATCTTCCAAGTTGATTTTGGGTGTTACTTCTTCGTCATAATAATCACTGATGTCCACCTTTCCTACTCCTCCACTTTGTGTCATTTTCATCGCATCAAACCCAGTTGTGATGACTCTCAACATCTCCATAACCATCAGGTTTGTACCTCTTAGTGCCCCACCTTTGAAACATCATCCTCTTCTCTTCTCTCTCTTCTTTCTCTTCTTTTCCCAAGTCTCTTCTCTCTCTTCTTTCCCCAAATCTTTGCCTTCAGCTTTGTAACCATACACTCCCAATATTTTTTTTGTTCTTGACTCTAGAGCTAACAATCAGTTTGCACATTATACGACCATCAAGACATGTCTTTAAAAATTTGTGCTTTTCATCTTCACTCTTCTTAGGTCTTCAATCAACTCAAAGTCAAAATGCTTCTTCATCTTTAATATCCATTGTATCAATACTTATGGATTCAAATTTCCATTGTAATTAAGAGCATCAAAACAGGTTTTGCTCCTAAATTTTTTCGTTGCCTTGAAATCTTTACTCTCTGCTTCATTTTCAAATTTAATTTTGGTTCTTACTTCTTCATTATCATTGCTCATGTCCACCATTGGTACTCTAATTTACGTCATTTCCATCACATCCAACCTTGTTGTGATGCCTCTCAATGTCTCCAAAATTATATGGCTTACAACTATTGGTGCCTTGTGCCACTTTTTCATTGCGTTGAAATCTTTACTCTCTATTTCATTTTCAAATTTAATTTTGGTTCTTACTTCTTCATTATCATTGCTCATGTCCACCATTAGTACTCTAATTTATGTCATTTCCATCACATCCAACCTTTTTGTGATGCCTCTCAATGTCTCCAAAATTACATGGCTTACAACTATTGGTGCCTTGTGCCACTACGATCACATCCTCTTTGTGTCATATTTTCATACATGTAATCTCTTCTTCATCTATAGAAGTTTTATTTTCCCTTGTCTTCTAGTGTGCTTGCGTAAGACATCCTTGATTTCTAAAGATGCATGTTCGTTTAATTTTTTTTCTTGCAAACTTCACTCTTTTTGAGTCCTCCTTTGACTTATAGCAAAATACTTTTCCCTCTCTGATATCCATATTTAAATTTAAATATAATCCAATGAGTATGACAAACAATGAAAGCGATAATGGCTTGCAAAGTAGAGAACAAATTTTGTTATTCTCAGATGTCTAGATCAACCATCAATTTCATGTAAATTAACATTTTGCATCTCATCTATATTACCATTCAATAATTTATAATTCTTTTCATCTCACCATAGTGGAGAAATAAGAAACAACATTATCTTTGTTACAATTAACATTTACATCTCTCTACTTCATTTATTTTCTCTCTTCACTCTTCTAACCAAACTAAATCGAAACTCAGAATTTACAAAGCTCAATGAAAAGTCTAAATTCATCAATTCAAGTCTAAATCAATCAAATCTCAAATGAAGATGAATTTTCAACAAACCTGATCGAAACTCAAAGTTCACAAAACTCAAAAAAATCAAAATTCACAAACTTAATTCAAAATCAATTAAAACCCAACATTCTTCAAATTGCAATTAAACTCAACCGAAAATGGAAATTTGTCAAACTTAACCAAACATCAAGGAAAATCAAAGTCAACCAAACTTAATTTAAAATCTATGGTCGCCAAACCCAATAAAAAATAAAACATTGTGAGAATAAAAGTTTGTTTAACTCATTCAAAATCAAAGCTTGACAATGTGTATCACATGAATAGGAAATAAGATCAACATAGTCTCCAATAATGTTAGATGGACACATGTACACTATTTTCTTGTATACTATTATATCTATCATATGAAATTGTAAGTCAATAGAAAATCAAAATTCACTCCAATCAATTGAAACTCAATAGAAAATCAATGCTCACCAACTCAATTGAAAATAAATGTTTTTGAAATTTAACCAAAAATAGAAGTTTGCAAAACTCAATTGAAATGATATGTGAAATAAAAATTGCTCAAAATCAACAGAGAATAAATGGAAAATCAAAGGTTTCGCCAAAATCAATTGAATCTCAAAGTCCACCAACTACACAAAAACTCAAATGAATATCAACGTTCACCAAATTTCATTGAAAATAAATGGATAGAAAAAGCTTGCATGAGACTCAAATGAAAATCAAAGCTTGTATCAAACTCAAAAAATCACCAAACTCAATTGAAACTCAAAAATCCCAGAAACTCAATCAGATCTCCAAGCTCAATTCAAAACCAAAATTTCTCAAAATCAATTGGAACTTGATCGAAAATTAAACATTGTGAAACGCGATGAAACATTAATGGAAATTAAAAGTCCACCAAAACCAATTGAAAATAGATGGAAAATCAAAGCTTCTTCGATTGAACAAATATAAGGGCCTCATAAGTTCATGTCTGCACCAAGACTCAAGATTTTAAATGCTTATTCTAGGGATTTTCCAATGGCAAATTCCAATGAAAGGGCTTGCTCTCCTCCCAACCTTAATGGCTAATGAAGCCTTATGGACTCTAGCCATACCCCCGAGTAATTAATGGTCCACCATATAATTATGGTTTATGAAGAAAAGAATTTAGCAAATATAAAATTTAAATTGATTTGTTTTTTTTAAAGCAAAGCACCCATTCGTCATGATGCTCAACATCAAGTACACCAAGTAGGAAAATATTTGAGGCATAGCTCAAAAAATGGAGTAGAGTCATTTAATCACTTTTCCAGTTCGAAATCAACTTGCAAAGAAGTCCAACATTTAAAGCTCTTCCTCCTACTCCCTTTTGAGCATTTGAAGGGAACAACTCCACTCTTCTTTTATGGATTCTTCCCTTCATTCCTTCTTCCTCTTGTGGACTAATCACCACCATCGCTCAACCTCCTCCAGAAAATTCTTTTATCACATTCATATATCTTTGACACTTTCTCCTTATTTTCTTATGCATGCCTTGCCAAAAGTTTAAGTTACAAAACCCTTATGCATACACTTGCAGGCTCTCATGTCTTTGCTTCAAATTTTGCAATGTTTGTAACAAATGTGTTTGGCAATTCGCAGGCATGTGTTTTACCTTCACATTTTTAACTATCCACTCCTATGTTTTGATTTTGTCTTTGCATATACCCTTCATATTGGTTTCTACATGATCCCACCATTAAGATGAATGTGACCCCTTAGATCTTGTGATTGCAAACTTCAAAAATTTTAGATCTTGAATTGACTCAGTCGAAATAATTATTCATCTTTGATATCAAATTCAAATTTTTAGTGTACTTGTGAGCATCAAATCATGTTTTTCTCCTAACTTTTTCCATTGCCTCCAAAATATATTCTCTGCTTTATTTTTGCCTTCATCTTCTGAGTTGATTTTGGGTGTTACTTCTTCATCATAATAATCATTGATGTCCACCATTCCTACTCTACTTTGTGTCCTTTTCATTGCATCGAACCCAATTGTGATGACTCTCAATATGTCCATAACCATTGGGTTTGTACCTCTTGGTGCCCCACCTTTGAAACATCATCAACTTTTTGCCTTTCTAAGACAAGTTCTCTGCAGTTACAAGTCTCCATTCTCTTCTTTACCCAAATCTTTGCTTTCAACTTTGTAACCATACTCTCCCAAGATTTTTTTTTTTCTTTGACTCTAGAGATACCTATCAATTTCGCATTGTACGACCATGAAGACCCATGTCCATAAAAATTTCTGCTTTCTATCTTCACTCTTCTTAAGTCTTCAATCGACTCATAGTCAAAATGATTCTCCATCTCTTATATCCATTGTATCAATTCTTCTGGATTAAAATTTCCATTGTAATTAGGAGCATCAAATCAGGGTTTGCTCCTAACTTTTGTCATTTCCTTGACAACTTTACTCTCTAATTCATTTTCCAATTTAATTTTGGTTCTTACTTCTTCATTATCATCGCTCGTGTCCACCATTGGTACTCCTCTAATTTGTGTCATTTCCATCACATCCAACATCGTTGTGATGCCTCTCAATGTCTCCAAAATTGCAAGGCTTTCACCTCTTGGTGCCTCGTGCCTCTACGATAACATCACCTCTGTGTCATCTTTCCATGCGTGTAATCTCCTCATCATTTATAAAAATTTGATTATCCCTTGTGTTCTAGTATGCTTCAGTAAGACAACGTTGCTTTCTCAAAATGGATGTTCATTCTATTTTTTTGCTTACAAAATTCACTCTTTTTGACTCCTTAATCGACTCGTTGAAAAGTACTTCTCCATCTCTGATATCCATATTGAAATTTTAATTAAATCCAATGAGTATAGTAAACAATGAAAGTGATAATGGTTGGAAAAGTAGAGAAATAATTTTTTTATGCTTAGATGTCTAAATCAGCCATCAATTTCATGGAAATTAACATTTTTCATCTCATATATATGACCATTCAACAATTTATAATAATTTTCATCTCACCATAGTGGTGAAATAAGAAACAACATTATCTTTGTTACAATTAACATTTACATCTCTCCGCTTCATTTCTTTTCTCTTTACACTCTTCCACCAAACTCAGTCGAAACTCAAAATTTACAAAGCTCAATGAAAACTCTAAATTCATCAATTCAAGTCTAAATCAATCAAATCTCAATGAAGATTAAATTTCAATAATGTCGATTGAAAATCAAAGGTCACAAAACTCAAAAAAAATCAAAATTCACCAGCTTAATTGGAAATCAATTAAAAGTCAACATTCTCAATTTGAAATGAAACTAACCGTAAATGGAAAATTGTCAAAGTTAACCAAACATCAATCGAAATCAAAGTCAACCAAACTCAATTAAAAATCTATGGTCGACAAACCCAATAAAAAATAAAACGTTGTGAGAATAAAAGTTTGCTAAACTCATTGAAAATAAAAGTTTTACAATGTATATCACATGAATATGAAATCCGATCAACATAGTCTCCAATGATCTTAGATGACCACATGTACACTATTTTAATGTATACTATTATCTATCATATGAAATTGAAACTCAAAATTCACCCCAATCAATTGAAATTCAATAAAAAAAACAATGCTCACCAACTTAGTTGAAAATAAATGTTTTTTAAACTCGCTAGAAAATAGAAATTTGCAAAACACAATTGAAACACTAGTTGAAATAACAATTTCTCAAAATCAATAGCGAATAAATGGAAAATCAAAGGTTTCGCCAAACTAAATTAAATCTCAAAGTCCACAAACTACACAAAACTCAAATGATATCAAAGGTCACCAAATTCCATTAAAAATAAATGGATAATCAAAGTTTGTCAAATTTGACTAAAATAAACGGTCTCCAAACTCAATCAGATCTCGAAGCTCAAATTCAAAACTAAAGTTTCTAATTTTGAGCATGAGAAACTCCAACACTTAAAGCACTTCCTCCTACTCCCTTTTGAGCATTTGGTGGGAACAACTCAACTCTTCTTTTATTGAATCCACCCTTCATTCCTTCTTCCTCTCATGTACTAATCAGCATTGTCGCTCGAACTCCACAAAATTCTTTAATCTTGTTCCAATTTATCCATACTAATGAAATAAAAATCAACAATATCTTCAGTACAATTAACTTTTACTTCTTTCCCCTTCACTTCTTTCTCTTCTTCACACTATTTAACTCCATCATGTGTGTGGAGATCAACATCCTTGTTAGCATTACAAGACTCAGAAAATTTAAACATGGCCTCTTTCTTTGTCACTGTCAAAATATGTATTTTACTCCAAGTTGGATTGTCCAATACGTTGCATCCTCTAAAGGGCTCTTAGGAATGGTTACAATTTCATCTTCTTTATCTCATTTTATTGCCTAACTGTTGCAATATTTTGAACAATTGTAAAGTGTTCCTTTCCTTCCCTAACTCTTTCAAAATCTCATATTTGTAAGTACAATTTTGTAGCTCATCTTCCACTTTGTTCCTAAAAAAATTCATGGTTGAGCTTGTTCTTGTTCGTTCTCTTCGTCTTCCAAATGAAAAAATCTTTCACTCGAGCAATCTCATCTTCCTCTAAACAACCTTGCTTTTCCCTCTCCTTCTAGTGTGTTGGTGTGAGATTTGCTTACTTCCTCTTGAGCACTCTGATTACATTCACCAATGTTATAGTGTATGCTTGCACATGACAATCTAGTTCTTCATTGAGATGTGTTTCGTTGTCTCCTTGAAATTTTCTCTTCCACCTTAAAATGGATATTGATGTGCCCATTCATATATCTTTGACACTTTCTCCTTATTGTCTTTTGCATGCCTTGTCTATAGTTTAATTTACAAAATCCCTCTGTGCAAACTTGCAAACTTTCTGTCTTTGCTTCAAATTTTGCAACTTTTGTAACAAATGTGTTTGGTAATATGCAGGCATGTGTTTTTCCTACACCTTTTTAGCCATCCACTCCTATGTTTTTATTTTGTCTTTGCATGTACTCTTCATATTGGTTTCTACATTATCCCACCATTAAGATGCATGTCCCTTCAATCTTGTGATTGCAAACTTTATCATTTTTGGGTCTTCAATTGACGTACAGTTGAAATAATTCTCTAGCTCTCATATCGGATTCATATTTCCACTATACTTGGGAGGGTCAAATCACAGTTTTCTCTTAAATTTTTCCATTGCCTTCAAAATTTGTTCTCCGCTTTATTTTTGCCCTCATCTTCTGGGTTGATTTCGGGTGTTACTTCTTCGTCATAATAATCACCAATGTCACCTTTCCTACTCCTCTACTTTATGTCATTTTCATTGCATCCAACCCAGTTGTGATGACTCTCAACATCTCCATAACCATTGTGATTTTACCTCTCGATGCATCATCTTTATGCCTTTCTAAGCCAAGTTCTCTGTACTTGCAATTCTCTGCTCTCTCTTCTTTACCCTAATCTTTGCCTTCAACATTGTAACCATACTCTCCCAAGAATTTTTTTTGTCTTTGACTCTAGAGCTACCTATCAGTTTGCACATTATACGACCATCAAGACGCGTGTATTTAAATATTTGTGCTTGTCGCCTTCACTGTTCTTAGGTCTTCAATCGACTTAAACTCCAAATGCTTCTCCATCTCTGATATCCATTGCATTATTTCTTCTAGATTCAAATTTTCATTGTAAGTATGAGCATCAAATTAGTGTTTGCTGCTAAATTTTTCCATTGCCTTGAAACCTTTACTCTCTGCTTCATTTTCCAATTTAATTTCAGTTCTTAGTTATTCATTATCATCACTCTTTTCCAACATTGGTACTCCTCTAATTTGTGTCATTTTCATCACATCCAACCTTGTTGTGATGCCTCTCAACGTCTCCAAAATTGAAAGGCCTCCACCTCTTGGTGACACATGCCTCTATGACCACATCCTCTCTGTGTCATCTTTCCATGCATCTAATCTCCTCTTCCTCTATAGAAGTCCCCTTTTCCCTTATCTTCTAGTGTGCTTGCGTAACACATCCTTGCTTTCTCAAGGTGCATATTCGTTCAATTGTTTTTCTTGCAAACTTCAGTCTTTTTATGCTCGGATGTGTAAATCAGCCATCGATATCATGGACATTAACATTTTGCATGTCATCTATATATTACCAAGCTAGAAAATAGTAGAAAATGAAAGTTGACCAAGCTCAATTGAAATCAAAGTTTGGAAAACTCGACCAAAATAAATGGTCTCCAAACTCAATCAGGTCTCAAAGCTCACTACAAAACCAGAGTTTCTCAAATCCAATAGGAACTCAATCCAAAATTAAACATTGTCAAAGTCAATGAAACATCAAAGGAATTTAAAATTCCACCAAACCCAATTGAAAATAGATGGAAAATCAACCTTTCTTCAATTGAACAAATATAAGGGTCTCATAAGTTCATGTTTGGACCAAGACTCAAGATTTGAAATGCTTATTATAGGGAAAGAAGAATGAAAGGGTTTGTTCTCCTCCCAACCTTAATGACATCATGAAGCCTAATGGACTCTAGCCATAACCTTGAACAAGGAATGAGCCACCATATAATTATGGTTTCAAAAGAAAAGACTTTAGCAAAGACACAAAATTTAAATTGATATTTTTGGTGTTGATGCAAATCACCCATTCGTCGCGATGCTCCTACATCAAAGACGCCAAGCAGGAAAATATTTGTGGCATAGCTCACAAATGGAGTTGAGTCATTTAATCACTTTTTGAATTTCAAATAAACTTTGATGAATTCCAACACTTAAAGCACTTCCTCCTACTCCCTTTTGAGCATTTGGTGTGAACAACTCCACTCTTCTTTTACTGAATCCTCTTGTCATTCCTTCTTCCTCTCGTGGACTAATCACCACCATCGACCGAACTCCTCCACAAAATTTTAATCTCATTCCAATTTATCCATACACACATTGAAATAATCTATTTCAGGTAAATTCAAGATTTCCATTTCATCTATATTCACAACTTTCCAATTTATAATCTTATTTTCCTTCAATCTACCAGTGAAATACAAATCAACAATATCTTCATTACAATTAACTTTTACCTCCTTCCCCTTCACTTATTTCTCTTCTTCATACTCTTTACTCCATCATGTGTGTGCAGATCAACATCCTTGTTAACATTACAAGACTAAAAAAATTTAAATGTGGCCTCTTTATTTGGCACTGTCAAAATATGTATTTTACTCTGAGTTGCATTGTCCAATATGTTGCATCCTCTAAAAAGCTCTTGGGCATGGTTGCAATTTCATCATCTTTATCTCGCTTCATTGCGTCAATTCTTGCAAGCTTTGGAACAATTGTAAAGTGTTCCTTCTACTTCCTAAACTCTTTCAAAAATGTGTTTCCAAAAATTAAACACAACTTCAATTTATCTTCATTTTCAACTTCCTTATTCTTCAACAAATCCAAAGTCTACTAATTTACTTCTTTCTGTATCATGTATGTATTCAATTATCCATTATGAACAACTTCTTTATCAAATTTTCATGGTTTTCGCTAAAGTAAATCACATGTATCTATTAGCATCAAAATACACATAATCTCATATTTGTAAATACAATTTTGAAATCTCAACTTCGCCTTTGTTTGAAATAAATTTCATTGTTGAGCTTGATCTTTTCCTCCTCTACCTCTTCCAAATAATGAGCTCTTCCACATGAGTAATATCATATTCATCTAAAGATTATTTCTTTCCCCTCACCTTCTAGTTTATTTGCGTGAAATGTCCTTACTTCCTATTGCTCACTATAATAACATTCACCACTCTTACAGTGTCCGCTTGCACATGACAATCTAGCTCTGCCTTGAGATGTGTTTCGTTGTCTCCTTGAAATTTTCTCTTCCACCTTCAACTGCATATTGATGTCCCCATTAATATATGTTTGACACTTTCTCCTTATTGTCTTTTGTATGCCTTGCCAATAGTTTAATTTACAAAACCCTTATATGCACAATTGCAGGCTCTTCTGTCTTTGTAAGAAATTTTGTAACTTTTGAAATAATTTGTTTGGTAATCTGCAGGCATGTGTTTTGCCTTCATTTTTTTAACCATGCAGTCCTATGTTTTGATTGTCTTTGCATGTACCCTTCATATTGGTTTATGCATGATCCCACCATTAAGATGCATGTCCTTTCAATCTTGTGATTGCAAAATTCATTGTTTATGGGTCTTCAATTGACTCATGGTCTAAATAATTCTCCATCTTTGATACCAGATTCAAATTTCCACTGTTCTTGGGAGGATCAAATCATATTTTTCTCCTAACTTTTGCCATTGCCTTCAAAATTTGTTCTTTGCTTGATTTTTGCCTTCATCTTTCGAGTTAATTTCCTATGTTACTTCTTCGTTACAATAATCATCGATGTCTACGATTCCTACTCCTTTACTTTGTGTCATTTTCATCGCATCAAAACTAGTTGTGATGACTCTCAACATCTCCATAACCATCAGGTTTGTACCTCTTGGTGCCCCACCTTTGAAAAATCGTACTCTTTGTGCCATTATAAGGCAAGTTCTCTGCAGTTACAAGTCTCTGCTCTCTCTTCTTTTCCCAAATCCTTGCCTTTAACTTTGTAACCATACTCTCCCAAGATTTGTTTGTCTTTGAGTCTAGATCTACCTATCAGTTTGCACATTATATGACCATCAAGATGCATGTCCTTAAAAATTTATGCTTGTCATCTTCACTCTTCTTAGGTCTTCAATCGACTCATAGTTGAAATACTTCTCCCTTGAAAACTTTACTCTCTACTTCATTTTCCAATTTAATTTCAGTTCTTACTTGAATAGGGAATTGATCTGAACCTGAAGTTGGGGAGATTGAAGCTTTCAGATCAATTGGGAATGTAGTTAAGTCTCCTTTAAAGAAGAATCTATCTAATTGTTTTGAGATATTGCTAGAACCAAGTCTTCTATTTTCTTCCTCCTAAAATTTGGCCCATATACATTTAAAATGGAGAAGAAAAAATTGAAGACCAAGCATCGTATTTCCCCACCTATCCAGTTACTACTTCTAACCAACTTTGAGCAAGAGAGATGTCCAAAATTCCAAATAATTGTGATGCCTCGAGAGGAACCTATAGCCTCAATCCCGTCCATTGACCAGTTACCTAGATCTTTGGTGAACTTTGCTAATTGATCATAGCTCATTTTTCTTTCGTATAATAATCAAAGCTTGCATCAGACTCAAATGAAAATCAAAGCTTGTATCAAACTCAAAAAATCACCAAATTCAATTGAAACTCAAAAATCCTAGAACTCTAATAAATCTCAAAGTTAACCAAACTTTGCTAGATCTCAATAGAAAATCAAAGTTGACCAAGCTCAACTGTAATGAAATTTTGTCAAACTCGACTAAAATAAATGGTCCCCAAACTCAATTAGATCTCCGAGATCAATTGAAAACAAGAGTCTCTCAAAACCAATCAGACCACAATCAAAAATTATATATTGTCAAAGTCGCTGAAACATTAATGGAAATTAAAATTCCACAAAACCCAATTGAAAATAGATGGAAAATCAAATTTTCTTCGATTGAACGAATATAAGGGCCTCATAAGTTCATGTTTGCACACCAAGACTCAAGATTTGAAATGTTTATTTCCAATGGAAAAGAACAATGAAAGGGCTTTCTCTCCTCCCAACCTTAATGGCATCATGAAGCCTCATGGACTGTAGCCATACCCCCAAGCAAGGAATGGACCACCCTATAATTTTGGTTTCTGAAGAGAAGAATTTAGCAAAGACACAAATTTTAAATTCATTACTTTTTTGTTGATGCAAATCATCCATTCCGCGCGATCCTCCTACATCAAATAAACCAAGTAGGAAAATATTTGTGGCATAGCTCACAAAATGAAGTCGAGTCATTTAATCACTTTTCCAGTTCGAAATCAACTTGCAACAAACTCTGACACCTAAAGCAATTCCTCCTACTCCCTTTCGAGTATTTGGTGGGAACAACTCCACTCTTCTTTTACAAAATCTTCCCTTCATTCCTTCTTTCTCTCATGGACTAATCACCACAGACACCTAACCTCCTCCACAAAATTCTTTTATTCTATTCTAGTTTATCCATACATAAGTTGAAATAATGTATTTTATGTAAATTCAAGATTTCCATTTTCTCTATATTCACAATTTATAATCTTAGTTTACTTTCACCGTACTAGTTATATACAAATCACCAAAATCTTCATTACAATTAAATTTTACCTCCTTCCTTCATTTCTTTCTCTTCTTGACAATCTTTTACTCCATCATGCATGTGCAGATCAACATCCTCGTTACCATTACAAGACTAAAAAATTTTAAACATGGCCTCTTTATTTGGCACCGTCAAAATCTATATTTTACTCCGAGTTGCATCCACTAAAGGGCTCTTGGGCATGGTTGCAACTTCATCTTCTTCATCTTGCTTCATTGCCTCAACTATTAAAAGCTTTGGAACAATTGTAAATTGTTCCTTCTCCTTCCCTAACTCATTCAAAAACGTCTTTCCAAAAATTAAACACAACTTTGATTTATCTTCAATTTTTTCTTCCCTATTTTTCAACAAATCCAAAGTCTACTAATTTACTTCTTTTTGTATCATGTATGTATTCAATTATCCATTATGTCTAGCTTGCCTATCGAATTTCTATGATTTTTGCTAAAGTAAATGGCATGTATTTATCGGCATCAAAAAATAAATAATCTCATATCTGTAAATACAATTTTAAAATCTCACCTTCATCTTTATTCCGATAAACTTTAGGGTTGATCTTGTTCTTGTTCCTTCTCTACCTCTTCCAAATGTCAGCCTTTTCCACTCAAGCAATCTCATTTTCCTCTAAAGAACATCGCTTTACCCTCACCTTCTAGTGTGTTTGCGTGAGATGTGCTTACTTCCTCTTGCTCACTCTGATAACATTCACCATTGTTACAGTGTCCACTTGCACATGCCAATGTAGCTCTACCTTGAGATGTGTTTCGTTATCTCCTTGAAATTTTCTCTTCTACCTTTAAATGAATATTGATGTGCCCATTCATATATCTTTGAAACTTTCTCCTTATTGTCTTCTGCATGGCTTCCCAACAGTTTAATTTACAAAGCCCCTATGTGCACACTTGTAGGCTCGTTTGTCTTTGCTTCAAACTTTGCAACTTTTGTAACAAATGTATTTGGTAATCTGCAGGCATATGTTTTGCCTTCATCTTTTTAACCATCCACTCTTATGTTTTGATTGTGTCTTTGCATGTGCCCTTCATATTGAGTTCTACATGATCCCACCATTAAGATGCATGTCCCTTCAATCTTATGATTGATAACTTCATCATTTTTGGGTCTTCAATTGACTCACAGTCGAAATAATTCTCCATATGTGATTTCAGATTAAAATTTCCAGTGTACTTCGGAGGATCAAATCATGATTTTCTCCTAACTTTTTCCATTGCCTTCAAAATATGCAGTCTGCTTTATTTTTTCCTTCATCTTCCAAATTGATTTCGGGTGTTACTTCTTCATCATAATAATCACCGATGTCCATGATTCCAACTCCTCTACTTTGTGTCATTTTCATTGCATCAAACCAAGTTGTGATGACTCTCAGCATGTCCATAACCACCGGGTTTGTACCCCTTGGTGCCCCACCTTTGAAACATCGTCATCTTTGTTCCTTCCCAAGGCAAGTTATCTGTAGTTACAAGTCTTCGCTCTCTTCTTTAGTCAAATATTTGCCTTCAAAGTTGTAAGCATACTCTCTCAAGATTTGTTTCCATCTTTGACTCTAGAGATACCTATCATTTTGCACATTGTACGACCATCAAGACCCATGTCCTTAAAAATTTGTGCTTTCCATCTTCACTCTTCTTAGGTCTTTAATAGACTCAGTCAAAATGCATCTCTATCTCTTCTATCCACTATCAATACTTCAAGATTAAAATTTCCATTCTAATTAGGAGCATCGAATAAGGGTTTTCTCTTAACTTGTGTGGTTACCTTGAAAACTTTACTCTCTACTTCATTTTCCAATATAATTTTGGTTCTTACTTCTTCATTATCATCGCTCATGTGCACCATTGGTACTCCTCTAATTAGTGTAATTTCCATCACATGCAACCTCATTGTGATGCCTCTCAATGTCTCCAAAATTGCAATGCCTTCACCTCTCCTTGTGCCCCTTGCCTCTACGACAACATCATCTTTGTGTCATCTTTCCATGGGTGCAATCTCCTCTTCATCAATAGAAGTCTCATTTTCCCTTGTCTTCTAGTGTGCTTGTGTAACACATCCTTGCTTTCTCAAGGTGCATGTCCATTCAATTTTTTTGCTTTCAAACTTCACTTTTTTTGAGTCCTCAACTGACTCGTTGAAAAAACACTTCTCCCTCTATGATATCCTGATGCAATGGAGGCAGGTGGGTACACCCAAAATGAAGGAATTTGTCCTTCACAACCTTCTTCCCTACAATCACAGTTAGGATATAAGAAAATACTCTAAAATATCACCAATCCCTGATTTCCAAGGTGTCCTACAGGTCAAACTAACCACCAACTTGTTGGGTCTCAATCCCTAAGATCCCAAGTACAAAGAAGACAATTATTCACTAGTTGCTCCTAGGACACCCAAAGAGCAATTTTTGGTTTAATGTGACAAATTAAGGAAATGTTGCTAAGGAATGAAACTAGGCATGGATCTTGTCTATTTGGGTCAAAACTAAGATGTTCCCACTAGTTTGAAGATTCTATCACATGGTTTTCAAGTACATGCTTCATAAAAACCCAAAATTGCTAGTAGCCTTGGCTGAGAGGTTTTGGGGGTTTAACCTTTTGTTTTCCAATTGAATAGCCCAAGAAAACACTGGTTCCAACAACCCCTTTGACACTTAATAAGTCCCCAAAGTTCATAGGTCTAGGTGTTTGAAGAACTTGCCAAACTACTACAAAGTCTGTTTTGCAAAAAAGCCCCAATTAGGCCAATTTAACAAAAGAAGTAACCTTTAAAATTATCATAGAGCCTCCAAACCACTTGCATTTTATGGGGAATGGTTAAAAATTCTTAAATCTATATTTTGGTGCCTAGGCTCAAAGTTTAAGGCAGTCAAATTATTGTTGTCCTCACAAAACTGGGGGTCACACATGGAGATGTGCCCCTAGGGCATCAACTTTCTCACTCCACCCTGCATCATTTGATCTAAAACCAAAATCAAATCAAAGGGAATTATTAATAAAAGGTATCCACAAAAGGGTTTCAAATTCTCATGGTGGGATCCTCTAGAATGAACAATTTTGTGACAAGACCCTAGCTATGGAGCCAATTCACAGCTGGAGTAGAAAAATCCCTATAACTTTTGATGTATAATGATTCAGAACCTCAAACCAAGTGAAAATGGAAGATAAAACATCAGGCTAACTTCTCCAATTGGTTTCAACCCTCCAGCATTCCGTACCAATCCGTACACTATAGAAAACCTCAAAATTGCAGGAAAAAGAGTGAATTTTATTGATTCAAAAATGCCAAATACAAAGTTATTGCCTTCCACCCACTTGTAAGGGCCTATGAAGGCCTCCTCCAATAGTTACAACCATTTTTGAAACTTTTTTTCCGTTTGGAGGGCTTAATTACATGTTTTAAGCAAAGTTGTCAAAGTTCCATTGACAACTTTGACAACTTATGCAACTTTTTGCAATATGTTGCAAATTTATGACTTATTGAACTAAAGTGATCCAAAATGGATCAATAAGACCTAAAAACATGAAAACTAAACAAAAATACTAAAAATGATGAGTTTCCAATCCCTTTGACCCACAGTTGATCAGGGGCTTATTCCTGCCTAATCTTGGTACTGGGGTCTCACAATTGGATTCTAAGGGCAACTCTTATTCCTAGGCAACCTAAGACCTATTTGGACTTTGTTGAAGTCCTTTGAATGCTTGAGGGGTCCTCTTGATGATCAATTGATGAAGAAGGTGCTCCTGCACCATACTCCCCAGGAGAAGAAAAACCCAAGTCCCTACTTTGGGTTAATTGTTGAATTGTTGAGCCATGGTTTTTGATCTGTTCTTCAGCCATCCATGTTGCATCAATCTCAAGAAGACCCTTCCATTTGACAAGGTACTAAAATTACTTCCTCTTTCTTTTTTGTTTGAGCAGTTTGGTGGCCAATATGCTCTCAAGTTGTACTTTCTTGCTAGGGGGAAGATTAATGACATAATCTTCAGCATTGTAGTCTTCATTTCCCTATATGTCTTCACCTATTGTGCCTCTGAAAGGTGTGAGGTCTGCAACATTAAATATTGGAGAAATTTGAAGAGTGGGAGGAAGAGTGATTTCATAAGCATTTTCACCCATTTTGGAGATGATTGTGCAAGGTCCCACCTTTTTCATCTGTAGTTTGGAGTACCTACCTTTTGGTAGCCTCTCTTTCCTCAAATATGCCCATACTTTTTCCCCAACTTTGAAGTGTACCTCCTTCCTTCTCCTATCAGCCTGCTCTTTGTATTTCATTGTGGATTTTTGAAGTTGGTCTTTGACATCTTCCTGCACTTTTGCTATTAGATCTGCAAGTTCTTGTCCTTGGGAACTTACTTTGGGGTCTTGAGACAAATCAACCAAGTCTAAAGGACCTCCCTGATGCATGCCATAAACTGCTTGGAAAGGGGTTTTGCCAGTAGACCGGTTAATGGAGTCATTAAAAGCAAATTTAGCTTGTGGAAGGATGACATCCCAAGTCTGGTTATATTTCTTTGTAAGACATCTTAATAGGTTCCCAAGTAACCTATTGGCTACTTCAGATTGGCCATCTATTTGTGGATGACAAGCTGAACTATAGGTGAGGTTTGTACCAAGCTTCTTGTGTAAATTTCTCCAAAAATGACCCTAAAATTTGACATCCCTATCTAAAACTATGGTCTTGGGTAATCCATGAATTTTGACCATTTCTTTGAATAATTAATGTGCAATATGTGAGGCATCATTAGTGCTTTTGTAAGGTACAAAGTGTGCCATTTTGCTCAACCTATCTACTATGACAAAAATGTTGTCATACCCTTGCTTAGTTCTAGGTAACCCCATGACAAAATCCATAGAAATAGACTCCCAAGGTATAGTAGGGATAGGTAAAGGCTGGTACAAACCTTGATTAGTAGATGTCCCATTTGCTTGTTGGCAAATTGTACATGCTTGAACAAATTTCTGAGTATCATTAGTCATTCTTGGCCAATAGTAGTTTCTTTTTACCAATTCCATGGTCTTATCAATACCAAAGTGACCACTCATTGAACCACAATGCTTTTCCTGTATTATATTTTCTCTCATGGAGCATTTTGGGATGCATAACTGAGCCCCCTTAAACAATAATCCATTTTGTAGCAAGAAATCTGAATATTGGGTGTGATACTTAGCCAACAAATTTGTGCATACTTCAAATGCTTCTCCAAAATTTGGATCTGCTGCATACAAGTGCTTAAGTGCATGAATCCCAATGCTATGGAGTTGTATTTCTTCAACCAAAGCAACCCTTCTACTAAGGGCGTCAGCCACTTTATTTGCTACTCCCTTCTAGTGGTTAATTGTGAAGGTGTAGGCTTGCAAATGTTCCACCCATTTGACATGCTTTGCACCTAGTTTTTCTTGTGAATTTAAGAAACTTAGTGCATGATTATCTGTAAAAACAATGAATTCTTTTGGGAGAAAATAATGCCTCCATTTATTTAGTGCTTGTACTAGTGCATATAATTCCAAATCATATGTAGAATACCTCTTCTTTGCATCATTTAACTTTTTTGAGAAGAATGCTACTGGTTTACCTTCTTGGTTTAGTACAGCCCCTATTGCCAACTTGCTTGCATCACTTTCCACAGTGAAGACTTTGTGAAAGTCAGGAAGTGTCAATATGGGGTATTGGGCTACCCTATTCTTCAAATACTTGAATGCATCATCAGCTTCTTTTGTCCAACAAAACTTTGTCTTTTTGCCTCCTTTGATTGTATCCAACATGGGTGCACAAATATGACTGAAATTCTTGATGAATTTCCTATAAAATGTGGCAAGACCATGAAATATTTTGACATCTCCATGGTTCTTTTGTGTAGGCCAATTGATTATGGCATCCACTTTGCTTGGATCCATCTTTAGTGTGCCCTGTGAGATGACAAACCCCAAGAAAACAAGTTCTTTCTTCAAGAACATACATTTTTCCAGATTTATGACCAATTTGTGATCATGTAGCCTCCTTAATACCTGCTCCACATGCTGCAAATTTTCTTGTTTTCTGCTGCTATATATTAGTATATCATCCAAATAGATTACAACAAATTTTCCAATGAAATCAATAAAAATCTCATTCATGAGTCTCATGAATGTGCTAGGAGTATTACTTAGGCCAAAAGGCATTACAAGCCATTCAAATAGGCCCTTAGTTATTTTGAATGTTTTTTTCCATTCATCTCCATGCCTTATTCTAATTTGGTGATAACCATATTTTAGATCAATTTTAGTGAAGTAGGAAGCATTGCCAAGTTGGTCTAATAAGTCCTCCATTATTGCGATGGGAAATCTATATCTTATATTTATTTTATTGATGGCCCTACTATCCATACACATACTTCATTTTCCATCTTTCTTGGGTGCCAAAACTGATGGGATAGCACAAGGAATAAGGCTCTTTTGGATTAGGCCTTTATCTAGTAATTATTTAACTTGTTTGGCAATTTCAACATTTTGGGTGGGGGTCATCTTGTAGGGTGCTTTTTTGGGTAGGGATGAACTAGGGATCAAGTCTACTTGCTGGATAATGTCCCTAATGGGAGGGAGGGCTAAGGGAAAATCACTTTTGGTAATGTCTTCATACTTCTCCAACAGGGCTTCTATCTCTTTAGGCAAGGGCTCATTGTTTTGCTCTTCAACATTGTCTTTAGGTTTGGAAATAAGAACAAAGTTATTAGAGTCATCTTATTTAAGAGTTTTCATCATCTCCTTTTCCCCTATTATGATAATAGTGGGTTCTTTACTCAAATTTTGATCAGGAAGAGGTTTCATGACAAAGGTAATCCCATCCCTTACAATAGTGTATGTATTTTGTCTACCATTGTACATGGATTCTACATCACATTTCCATGGCCTACCAAGGAGAAGGTGTGAGGCATCCATTTCAACCACATCACATAGTACTTTATCCTTAAAATCTGCAATAGAAAATTCTACCCATGCTTGTTCAGTAACTAGTCTTTGTTGTCCTCTTGTGAGCCAAGAAATGTGATAAGGGTAAGGATGGGGTTTAGTAGGTAGTTTTAATTTTTTCACCATTTCAAGAGACACAAAATTTTCAGTAGAACCTAAATCAATAAGTAAAACACATACCTTGCCTTGGCATTTAATCTTGGTTCTAAAAAGGTTCTTTCTTTGTGGTGGCTCTTGTGTTTGTGGAACTTGCAGGACTATTTGCCTCATCATCAAGCATGCTCCTTCTTCAGGTTCAAGGTATCTTATGCCCATCTTCTCTTCTTTCTTCTCATCTTGGATGAGTTGTGTTCTTCTCTCCCTTGAAGGATTGTTGTTGTTCATCTTTTCAGGACATCTCCCAGCATGGTGTCCTTCTTGGCCACAAAAGTAGCATGTTAAGGGTGCATTCATTCTTCCTCTTCCTCTATTGAAAGGTATTCTTCCTCTAAAGCCTCCCCTATTGGTATTTGGGTCTACATTTTGTTTATCCCCTTGATTGTGCTCATAGGGCTTGCTGCTGCTTGATTGTCCTCTTCCCCAAGAGTTATTTCTACCCCTTGAGTTCTTGTTGCCATCATTCATTCTGCCCCTTGTTCTTGTCTTTTCTTCTACTTCTCTTCCACTTTGAGTGCCATTTGGTAGCACTTTGTGACAGAGGTAAAGAAATGTAGGCTTAGTTCATCTTGGATTCACAACTTAAGGCCATTCAAATACCTGGCCAACTTCTCTTCTTCAGTTTCTTTGGTGTTTGTCTTCATGCACAAATTTAGGAACTCTTCAGTATAGGTTCCCACATCCATCTCCTTTTGCTTTAGATTTTTCTTCCTCTTATGGAGTTGAACCCCATAATCTTCAGGAACATAAGTTCCTCTCAATAATGCAGCCATCCTAGTCCAAGATGTGATTGGACTCTTACCATCTTTCACCCTTTCAGTCTGGATGAAATTCCACCAAGTTAGGGTTGCTCCCTTCAACTTGGATTTTGCTATCTTCACCCTCTGCTTCTCAGGGGTATCCTCACATTCAAAGTAACTTGTCATTGCCTCCATCCAATCCATAGCCAAGTCTGGATTCATTTTTCCATGGAAGGTAGGTAACTCTGCCTTGTCTTCAAAAGGTCTTTTGCCCATAGATCTAAGGGCTTTGATGAAAGCTCTTTGGTCTACAGGGATTTGATCTTCGTCATCTCAAGTTTCCTTAAAATCCTCTTCTTCTTCTTTAGATTCTTCAACCTGCTTGGTGCCTTTCTCCTTTTCTTATAATCTATTCTTTAGTTGTGTCATTTCCTCTTCTAATCTCTTGTTTCTTGCCTCTTGTTCTCTCACCATTTTGGCCAACTTGGAGTTAGTCATCTTCGCTTGAGGTTCAGGTTCAAGATGTTTCTCAAAGGATGGTTGTGCTTCTTCCTCAGCCATGTCTTATGGTGCCAATCTCTGGCTCTGATACCACTTGATGCAATGGAGGCAGGTGGGTACACCCAAAATCAAGGAATTTGTCCTTCACAACCTTCTTCCCTACAATCACAGTTAGGATATAATCAAATGCTCTAAAATATCACCAATCCCTGATTTCCAAGGTGTCCTACAGGTTAAACTAACCACCAACTTGTTGGGTCTCAATCCCTAAGATCCCAAGCACAAAGAAGACAACTATTCACTAGTTGCTCCTAGGACACCCAAAGAGAAATTTTTGGTTTAATGTGACAAATTGAGGAAATGTTGCTGAGGAATGAAACTAGGCATGGATCTTGTCTATATGGGTCCAAACTAAGATGTTCCCACTAGTTTCAAGAGTCTATCACTTGGTTTTCAATTACATGCTTCATAAAAACCCAAAACTACTAGTAGCCCTAGCTGAGAGGTTTTGGGGGTTTAACCTTTTGTTTTCCAATTGAATAGCCCAAGAAAACACTGGTTCCAATAACCCCTTGGACACTTAATAAGTCCCCAAAGTTTAGAGGTCTAGGTGTTTGAAGAATTTGCCAAACTACTACAAAGTCTGTTTTGCAAAAAAAGCCCCAATTAGGGCAATTTAACAAAGGAAGTACCCTTTAAACTTATCACAGAGCCTCCAAACCACTTTCATTCGATGGGGAATGGTTAAAAATGCTTAAATCCAATTTTGGTGCCTGGGCTCAAAGTTTAAGGCAATCAAATTACTGTTGTCCTCACAAAACTGGGGGTCACACATGGAGATATGCCCCTAGGGCATCAAATTTCTCACTCCACCCTGCATCATTTGATCTAAAACCAAAATAAAATCAAAGGGCATTAGTAATACAAGGGATCCACCAAGGGGTTTCAAATGCCCATGGTGGGATCCTCTGGAATGAACAATTTTGTGACAAGACCCTAGCTATGGAGCCAATTCATAGCTGGAGTAGAAACATCCCTATAAATTTTGATATATAATGAGTTAGAACCTCAAACCAAGTTAAAATGGAAGATAAAACATCAGGCTAACTTCTCCAATTGGTTTCAACCCTCCAGCATTCTGTACCAATCCATACACTGCAGAAAACCTCAAAATTGCAGGAAAAAGAGTGAATTTTATTGATTCAAAAATGCCAAATACAAAGTTATTGCCTTCCACCCACCTGTAAGGGCTTATGAAGGCCTCCTCAAATATTTACAACCATTTTTGAAACCATTTGGCCATTTGGAGGGCTTAATTACATGTTTTAAGCAAAGTTGTCAAAGTTGCATTGACAACTTTGACAACTTTTGCAACTTTTTGCAATATGTTGCAAATTTAT
>MU226831.1:1504394-1517678 GCA_018584345.1 Thuja plicata | reverse complement strand
GCAAAGTTGTCAAAGTTGCATTGACAACTTTGACAACTTTTGCAACTTTTTGCAATATGTTGCAAATTTATGACTTATTGAACTAAAGTGATCCAAAATGGATCAATAAGACCTAAAAACATGAAAAATAAACAAAAATACTAAAAATGATGAGTTTCCAATCCCTTTGACTCACAGTTGAACAGGGGCTTATTCCTGCCTAATCCTGGTACTGGGGTCTCACAATTGGATTCTAAGGGCAACTCTTATTCCTAGGCAAACTAAGACCTATTTGGACTTTGTTGAAGTCCTTCGAATGCTTGAGGGGTCCTCTTGATGATCAGTTGATGAAGAAGGTGCTCTTGCACCATATCCACATTCAAATTTTAATTAAATCCAACGAGTATAATAAACAATGAAAGTGAAAATCGCTGGTGAAGTAGAGAACGAATGTTTTATGCTCACATGTCTAAATCAACTATCGATTTCATGTAAATTAACATTTTGAATCTCATCTATATTACTATTCAACAATTTACAATTATTTTCATCTCACCATAGTGGTGAAATACAAAACAATATTATCTTCGTTACAATGAACATTTACATCTCTTCGCTTCATTTCTTCTCTCTTCACACTCTTCCACCAATCTCAGTCGAAACTCATAATTTACAAAACTCAATGAAAAATCTAAATTCATTAATTGAAGTCTCAATCAATCAAATTTCAAATGAAGATTAAATTTAAATAAACCTGATTCAAACTCAAAGCTCACAAAACTCAAAAAAAACAAAATTCACCAACTTAATTGGAAATCGATTAAAACTCAACTTTCTCCAAACGGAAATGAAAATCAACCGAAAAGTGGGAATTTGTCAAAGTTAACCAAACATCAATGAAAATCAAAATCAACCAAATTTAATTTAAAATCTATGGTTTCCAAACCCAATAAAAAATAAAACGTTGTAAGAATAAAAGTTTGCTAAACTCATTGAAAATAAAAGTTTTACATGTATCACATGAATATGAAATCAGATCAACTTATTCTCCAATAATGTTAGATGCCCACATGTACACTATTTTAATGTATACTATTATCTATCATATGAAATTGAAAGTCAATTGAAAAATGAAAATTCACCGCGATCAATTGAAACTCAATAAAAATACAATGCTCACCAACTCAGTTGAAAATAAATATTTTTGAAACTCACCTGGAAATAGAAGGTTTCAAAATACAATTGAACAACTATTTGAAAGAAAAATTTCTCAAAATCAATAGAGAATAAATGGAAAGTCAAAGGTTGCGCCAAACTTAATAGAAAATGAAAGTTTACCAGAATCAACTTAGATAGAAGTTTGTCAAACTCAACTTAAAATAAATGGCTTCCAAACTCAATAAGATCTACAAGCTCAATTCAAAACCAAAGTTTCTCAAAATCAATTGGAACTCAATCGAAAATTAAAAAATGTCAAAGTCAATGAAACATCAATGGAAATTAAAAGTATACCATACCCAATAGAAAATAGATGGAAAATCAATGTTTATTCGATTGAACAAATATAAGGGCCTCATAAGTTCATGTCCGCACCAAGACTCAAGATTTGGAATGCTTATTCTAGGGATTTTCCAATGGCAAGGAACAATGAAAGGGCTTGCTCTCCTCCCAACCTTCATGGCATCATAAAAATAAAAATCAGCAATATCCTCATTACAATTAACTTTTACCTCCTTCCCCTTCACTTCTTTCTCTTCTTCACACTTTTTTTCTCCATCATGTGTGTGGAGATCAACATCCTTGTTAGCATTAAAAGACTCAAAAAATTTAAACATGGCCTCTTTCTTTGGTACTGTCAAAATCTATATTTTACTCCTAGTTGCATCCTCTAAAGGGCTCTTTGGCATGGTTTCAATTTCATCGTCTTTATCTCGTTTCATTGCCTGAACTGTTGCAAGATTTGGAACAATTGTAAAGTGTTCCTTTCCTTCCCTAACTCTTTCAAAAATGTCTTTCAAAAAATTAAAAACAACTTCAATTTATCTTCATTTTCTTTCTTCCCTATTCTTCAACATATCCAAAGTCTAGTAATTTACTTCTTTGTGTATCATGTGTCTTTTCAATTATCTGTTATGAATAGCTTGTCTATCAAATTTTTGTGGTTTTTGCTAAAGTAAATGACATGTATCTATTGGCATCAAGACACACATAATCACATATTTGTAAGTACAATTTTGAAATCTCATCTTTCGCTTTGATCCAAATAAATTTCATGGTTGATTTTGTTCTTGTTCCTCCTCCTTCCTCTTCCAAATGATGGGCTCTTCTACTCGAGCAATCTTGTCTTCCTCTAAACAACACTCCTTTCCCCTCGCCTTCTAGCATGTTTGTATGTGATGTGATTACTTCCTCTTACTCACTATGATAACCTTCACCATTGTTCAAGTGTACGATTGCACATGACAATCTAGCTCTACCTTGAGATGTGTTTTGTTGTCTCCTTGAAATTTTCTCTTTTGCCATCAAATGCATAATGATGTGCTTATTAATATATCTTTGACACTTTCTTCTTATTGTCTTCTGCATGCCTTGCCAGAAGTTTAATTTACCAAACCCCTCTATGAACACTTGCAGGCTCTTTTGTCTTTGCTTTAAATTTTGCAACTTTTGTAACAAATCTATTTGGTAATCTGCAGGCATGTGTTTTGCCTTCATCTTTTTAACCATCCACTCCTATATTTTGATTTTGTCTTTCTATGTACCCTTCGTATTGATTTCTGCATTATCCCACCATTAAGATGTATGTCCCTTCAATCTTGTGTTTTCAAACTTCATCATTTTTGGGTCTTTAATTGACTCACAGTCGAAATAATTATCCATCTCTGATATCGGATTCAAATTTCCATTGTACTTGGGAGGATAAAATTGGGTTTTCTCTTAAATTTTAGAATTCCCTTCAAAATCTACTCTCTGCTTTATTTTTGCCTTCATTTTTCGTGTTGATTTTGGGTGTTACTTCTTCGTCATAATAATCACCTATGTCCACCATTCCTACTCCTCTACTTTGTCTCTTTTTCATCGCATCCAACCTAGTTGTGATGTCTCTCAGCATCTCCATAACTATTGGGTTTGTACCTCTTGGTGCCCCATCTTTGAAACATCATCATCTTTGTGCCTTTCTAAGGCAAGTTCTTTGTACTTGCAAGTATCTGCTCTCTCTTCTTTACCCAAATCTTTGCCTTCAACTTTGTAACCGTACTCTCCCAAGATTTTTTTGGTCTTTGACTCTAGAGCTACCTATCAGTTTGCACATTATACGACCATCAAGACACATGTATTTAAAAATTTGTGCTTTCCATCACCACTCTTCTTAGGTCTTCAATTGACTCAAACTCAAAATGCTTCTCCATCTCTGATATCCATTGCATCAATTCTTTTGGATTCAAATTTCCATTGTAATTAGGAGCATTGAATCGAAGTTTGCACCTAAATTTTTTCGTTGCCTTGAAAACTTTACTCTCTTCTTCATTTTCTAATTTAATTTCAGTTCTTACTTGTTCATTATCATTGCTTATGTCCACCATTGGCACTCCTCTAATTTGTGTCAATTTTATCACATCCAACCTCGTTGTGATGCCTCTAAACGTCTCCAAAATTGGAAGGCCTCCACCTCTTGGTGCCCCATGCCTCTAAGACCACATCCGCTCTTTGTAATATTTCCATACATCTAATCTCCTCTTCCTCTGTAGAAGTCTCATTTTCCCTTGTCTTCTAGTGTGCTTGCTTAACACATCCTTGCTTTCTCAAGGTGCATGTTCGTTCATTTTTATGCTTGCAAACTTCACTCTTTTTGAGTCCTCAATTAACTCCTAAATAAAATTCTTCTCCTATTCTAATATCCATATTTAAATTTTAATTAAATCCAATGAGTATAATAAACAATGAAAGTGATAATGATTGGCAAAGTAGAGAACGAATTATTTTATGCTCGGATGTCTAAATCAGCCATCGATATCATGTAAATAAACATTTTGCATCACATCTATATTACCAAGCTAGAACTCAATAGAAAATGAAAGTTGACCAAGCTCACTTAAACTCAAAGTTTGTCAAACTCGACTACAATAAATGGCCTCCAAACTCAATCAGATCTCCAGGCTCAATGCAAAACTAGGGTTTCTCAGATCCAATTGGAACTCAATCGAAAATTAAACATTATCAAAGTCAATGAAACATCAATGGAAATTAAAAGTCCACCAAATCCAATTCTTTCGCATGCTTTGCCAACAGTTTAACTTAAAAAGAAAACCCTATGTGCACACTTGTAGGCTCTTCTGTCTTTGCCACAAATTTTGTAACTTTTGTAACAACTGTGTTTGGTAATCTGCAGGCATGTGTCTTGCCTTCACTTTTTTAACCATGCACTCCTATGTTTTTATTGTCTTTGCATGTACCCTTCATATTGGTTTCTGCATGATCCCAGGATTAAGATGCATGTCCCTTCAATCTTGTGATTTCAAACTTCATCGTTTAAGGGTCTTCAATTGACTCATAGTCTAAATATTTCTTCATCTCTGATATCGGATTCAAATTTCCACTATACCTGGGAGGATCAAATCATCCTTTTCTCCTAAGTTTTGCCATTGCCTTCAAAATCTGATCTCTGCTTTATTTTTTCCTTCATCTTCGGAGTTGATTTTGGGTGTTACTTCTTTGTCATAATAATCATTGATGTCTACCATTCCTACTCCTTTACTTTGTGTCATTTTCATCGCATCGAACCCAGTTGTGATGACTCTTAGAATCTCCATAACCATCAGGTTTGTACCTCTTGGTTCCCCACCTTTGAAACATCGTCCTCTTTGTGCCATTCTAAGGCAAGTTATCTGCAGTTACAAGTCTCTACTCTCTCATCTTTTCCTTCAACTTTGTAACCATACTCTCCAAAGATTTATTTTTTGTCTTTGACTCTAGAGCTACCTATCAGTTTTCACATTATATGACCATCAAGACGCATGTCCTTAAAACTTTGTGCTTTCCATCTTCACTCTTCTTAGGTCTTCAAACGACTCATAGTCGAAATGCTTCTCCATCCCTGATATCCATTGCATCATTTTTTTTGGGATTCAAAACTCCATTATAATTAGGAGCATTGAATCAGGGTTCGCTGCTAAATTTTGTCATTGTGCTGAAAACTTTACTCTCTGCTTCATTTTCCAATTTAATTTCGATTCTTACTTCTTCACTATCATCGCTCATGTCCATCATTGGCACTCCTCTAATTTGTGCCATTTCCATCACATCCAATTTCTTTGTGATGCCTCTCAATGTCTCCAAAATTGCAAGGGATGCACTTCTTGATGCCCCATGCCTCTAACACCACGTCCTCTCTGTTTCATCTTTCCATGCGTGTAATCTCCTCTTCTTCTTTACAAGTCTCATTTCCCCTTGTCTTCTAGAGTGCTTACGTAAGACATACTTTCTTTCTCAAGGTGTATGTTTGTTCAATTTTTTTGCTAGCAAACTTCACTCTTTTTGAGCCCTCAATCGAATCGTAGACAATACGCTTCTCTGTCTTTGATATCCATATTCAATTTTTAATTAAGTCCAATGAGTATAATAAACAATGAAAGTGATAATGGTTGGCAAAGTAGAGAACAAATTTTCTTATGCTCGGATGTTTTTATCAGCCATCGATTTCATGTAAATTAACATTTTGCTTCTCATCTAAATTATCCTTAAATAATTTATAATTATTTTCATCTCCATAGTGGTGAAATAAGAAACAACATTATCTTCATTACAATTAACATTTACATCTCTCTGATTCATTTCTTTTCTCTCTTCACACTCTTCCACCAAACTCAATCGAAACTGTAGAATTTACAAAGCTCAATTAAAACTCTAAATTCATCAATTCAAGTCTAAATCAGTCACATCTAAAATTAAGATAAAATTTCAACAAACCCAATTGAAACTCAAAGTTCACAAAACTCAAAAAAATCAAAATTCACCAACTTAATTGGAAATCGATGAAAACTTAACACTCCCAAATGAAAGGAAACTCAACCGAAAAGAGCAGTTTGTCAAAGTTAACCAAACATCATGAAAATAAAAATCAGCTAAACTCAATTTAAAATCTATGGCTGCGAAACCCAAAAAAAAATAAAACATTCAGAGACTAAAAGTTTTCTAAACTCATTCAAAATCAAAGTTTGCGACGTGTATCACATGAATATGAAACTCAAAAGAAAATCAATGCTCACCAACTCAAATGAAAATAAATATTATTGAAATTCAACCGAAAATAGAAGTTTGCAAAACTCAATTGAAATGTTATTTGAAATAAAAATTTCTCAAAATTAATAGAGATTAAATGGAAAATCAAAGGTTGTGCCAAACTCAATTAAATCTCAATGTCCACCAACTACACAAATACTCAAATGAATATCAAAGTTTGCCGAATTGCATAGAAAAATAAATGGATAATTAAAGCTTGCATAAGACTCAAATGAAAATCAAAGCTTGTAACAAACTCGATAAACCACCAAAATCAATTGAAACACAAAAATCCCAGAACTCAAATAAATCTCAAAGTTAACCAAAGGGTAAAAGTACAAACCTGTGTTACACTTTAACAAAGGAAGAGGACCACGACATGCAAAACTGTTAAACTTTAACGACATAAAAGTTGCATTTGTGTTTAGAATTTGAAAATGATGTAAACTAATGAAATGTGTAAAATTGGATGTAGTTTATGCCTATATTTTTTTTTTTAAAAATTGAATAAGCATTGACCTAGTTTTTTAATTTTTGAAGTCCATTTTTTCATTGCTCAAAAAATGCTGAAAAATGTAAGGTCTAGTTCCCTCCAACTAAATATATCCAAATAATCTTTTTTTCCTCTGATTTCAGAATATATTTTAGGTGACATGTACAACTAGTGTATTAAAAAAGAAAGATTGGTTTTCGGTATATATTTTGTCTGTTATAACTGTTCAAAGTCGGAGTTACCCGAAATTAACAATTTTTTTCTCCCTCCACATTTGCCCTAGCAAATCTAAACCAAATAAAAAACAAATTACATATTCTTGAAGAGGACTCTCTCCTCTAGTGTTAAATATAAGTTGTAAATTTTTCCGACATGATTTTCTTTTTTTTCTTTTTTTTCGAATGAGTGTGTTCTTGAATGTTAAAATACCTACTTGAAGTTTTTTCAACTTACAATATAGTATATGTAAATAAAACACCATCAAAATTATATGACCATAATCTAGACTTCGATCTCTACAAAAGGGTATTTTTAGATTTTTAAACAAGCTGAATTGTGATGTGGAAAAAATCCTCCAAACACACTTTTTTTGTAAAATCTTATTTTTTGCTTGTGTTGCTGCCACATGGGATGCCACATAGATGCTTTCGGTCGGACCTATTTCGGCCGGAGCTGGTTTGGTCAGACCTGGTTCGGCCGAAACTAAGGCCGACCAAACATGGTCGCCATCTGACCACGACCCTTTATCTTATATATTAAAGCACTTTTTTAAATAAAAAATACATAATTTTCTAAACTGCGAATTAAAATAAAGTTTTTTTGAAAAAAATGATTTTTTTAATAGTTTTAAGGTGTATTTTTTGGCATTAAAGGATAACTACAAATTAAAATTAACAAGTAGGTTTGTATTTTTTATAATTTTAGTTTTTTTTTTTTTTTTTAAATTAAAGTATTATTCAATATTAATTTATGAACAAGTATCAATATCATTTTTAATATTTTTATCAAGAGTATATGNGTTTTGTATTTTTTATAATTTTAGTTTTTTTTTTTTTTTTTAAATTAAAGTATTATTCAATATTAATTTATGAACAAGTATCAATATCATTTTTAATATTTTTATCAAGAGTATATGGTTTTGTGTATGCAAGTGAATCGAAACTATCAATTTGAACAATTTGTGCAATGGGGAATAAAAGAAACAGATTAAAAAAATTTGATCAAAAAAAAGATGACAATATGAAAGGTTATACAAAACGTAATCAAGATGACCCTGTTGAAGTTCAAGAAGATGCAATTCAAGTACCGAAACAAATTGGTGGAAATATACCTTTTGAAATGGGCAATTTGATGGAGATGAATGAGGAATCATTTTTCAGTCAATTTTCATCTGACGAATTGGTACCTCAAAGCACAATAAAAAAAAACAATGCAAAAAGATTTGGGATGAATATTTTCAAAGTAAAAGTCTAATTGGAAAAGCACAATTATTTGTCAGGTTATTCAGGAAGAAAGAAATGACTCCTATTTTGGAGTTGTTAGGTGTTGATAACAAGAAAAAATCAGGAGACAATGTAAATCGAACAATAGTTGAAAATTTGCAAGATGCATTGAACGACATTAACAACTCAAGTCGAGGAGCTAATTTAAGTGTTGCACGTAGAGCATTGATGACTACTTTATCTAGTAGGAGGTTGACACAGAAAACAACTACATACAATTTCTAATTTACTGAATGTATCTAGAAGAACTATTCAAAGATATATCAAGAAGAGAAATATGTTGAATGAAAATATTCAAAAGAATTGGGTTAATATTTGTAGATTTCCTCAAAAAGATAAGATTTCTGAAGATGTAAAAAGACAGGTCATTGAATATTGGACCGCTCCCTCTCATGTTTCTTCTAATAGAAGGGATACTATACAGATGAAAGATGAAGAGACCGGTATGAAAACTGCACACTCGAAACATTTTATAGATACAACACAAAGTGAATTGTTTGAATCATTCAAACAAGAATTTTTAGATGTGAAAATATGTCAAAGAATGTTCGAGAGATTGCACCCTTTCTTTGTACGCATAAATAAGGTGCGTGAAACTTGTTTTCGAAATCATGTTGAGTTTCATCTATATTTGCAATCCTATAAAAAGGTTATGGCAATACTTAATTCAAATATGGTCATCTCTGGAAGTACGACACAATTTGTGAAGTCTATTTTATGTGAGAAATTAGAAGATTTAGATGAGTTCAAAGTACAATGTATAAAGAGTGCATGCAGTGATTGTGGAGATTTACATAAATTTTCATTGCAAATTGAGAATATTAAACTTGCAACGCCAGTTTTGTGGAAGAGATTTGAATATGAGACATACCGAACTAAGACAGGAGATGAATCCAAAAAAAATGTATTGAAGGAGAGTGAATTGCCTTACCTTGAGTTTATGACTAGGTTTCATACTATAATTTATCCACATATCCAGCATTATCATGGTGCATGATGGCAAGCTAAACAATTTCGTGATTCCAAAAATTATTTTCCACTTGGTTGTATTCTTTCAGTTGTAGATTTTGCGGAGAACTATACATTCTCTCCTCAAAAAGAGCTTCAAAGTCAATATTATCATTCTGATCAAATTGCAATATTTGTCCATGTGACCTATAGACACGCACAATTGATTTGGATAAGGTAGAAAGTACCAATCCAAATGAACGCATTATCATCAAGGAGGTTCATTTCTATATCAGCGATGATAAAGTTCATGATAGGAGCTATGTGGGTCATTTTTTTGCAATGTATTTTGAAGATATTGCGAATCGCAGGATAAAAGCTTCACAACACTAGATTTGGTCTGATGGTTGTGCAGGTAAGTTTATGCACTTAAATTCATTTTCATTCTCATTGATTACTTACATTAAATTGTTATGTGATTGAACTATTTTCCATGTACAACTTAATCTTGCAAGACAATTTAAATCCGTAAAAGCCTTTAATTGGCTAGCTATGCAACATGCTAAACGCAATGTTAAGTTTCTATGGAACTTCTATGGAGCATGTTTCTGATTTAGTTATTATAGGTTCGTGCACATGTACATATTCTTTTATTTTAATTTAATTTAAATTGTACTTTTTATTTGAATTTAATATCTAATCTGGATTTGTATAGGTGATATTTTTGTTGTGGTTGCCGATCCTGACAATGCAGAAAGTGTAGATTATTATCTACTAAGATGCACGAAAGCTAAATACAAGTTACCAGAAGAAATTGTAGATGGTGATGGGCAGTCATATCCGACTAGTTCGATTGTTATTGAAGGAACATATTATAAGCAAATAAAGATAGATAAAAATGGTGTTCAATTTATTGAATATATGTCTGGCAAAAAGTTCTACATTACAGCCACTTGGTTATAGCAACAAAGTTGCAATTTGAGACATTGCAAAAAAGATAACGTGGCAATCAAAAGTAGAGGTTGCCTATTAAAGAAAATGAAAAACTTTTGGAGATAATAAAAAACAGAGAGGAACCAGACTATATGCATCACGAGCTTTAGAATAAAATTATTTTTGTAGCTCTCCTACTTTCATATTTGAACTCTTACTTAATGTATTGGATATTGGATATATGGTTTTAATTGTTCAATAAATTTATTATATAGCTTTAAATAATATATGTTGTTATAGATTTATGTTTTGATTTGTATGTTTTTGAGACCTCCCCTTAAGACTTCCCCTTTTAAATGACTTTTAATTACTTACATGACAAATTCAATAGATTAGTTAAGTGTATTTTAATTGTTCAATGAATTTATTATATAGCTTTAAATAATGTATGTTGTTATAGATTTATATTTTGATTTGTATATTTTTGAGACCTCCCTTTAAGACATCCCCTTAAGACTTCCCCTTTTAAATGACTTTTAATTACTTACATGACAACTTCAATAGATTAGTTAGGTGTATTTTAATTGTTCAATGAATTTATTATATAGCTTTAAATAATGTATGTTGTTATAGATTTATGTTTTGATTTGTATGTTTTGAGATTGAGACCTCCCCTTACAACATCCCCTTAAGACTTCCCCTTTTAAATGACTTTTAATTACTTACATGACAACTTCAATAGATTAGTTAGGTGTATTTTAATTGTTCAATGAATTTATTATATAGCTTCAAATAATGTATGTTGTTATATATTTATGTTTTGATTTATATGTTTTGAGACCTCCCCTTAAGACATCCCCTTTTAAATAACTTTTAATTACTTACATGACAACTTCAATAGATTAGTTAGGTGTAATTTAATTGTTCAATGAATTTATTATATAGCTTTAAATATGAAATAACTCATTCACATATATATAATAAATGACATACAACTAATAAATGACATCCCCTTAACTCATTCACATACAGCTAATAAATGACATCCCCTTAACTCATTCACATACATATAATATGCAATGACTAAAATGAACATGTATATATGAAAGAGCATACCAACATATAGTTCATGTAAATATATGTCTGAAATAACATGTATATATGAAATGTCTAAAATATGAAATATAGCAAACCAACATATAACATGTAAATATATATGTCTAAAATAACATGTATATATGAAATGTCTAAAATATGAAATAGCATGTACCAACATATAACATGTAAATGTATATGTCTGCAATAATATGTACATATGAAATGTCTACAATATACATGTACATATGAAATGTCTACAATATATCTGTGAAACATGAAATATGTAAAATAGCATATATATGTGCTCATATACTAGGACCATATCCTGATCCATGGGTCCACCTCCTCCTGATCTCTGTGTGCTATAAAAGAAATATATGTACATGTCATGCATACAGACATGTATAATAAACTAAATACTTATGATCATAGAAAAATTAAGTTTGGAAAAACATATAAATTTACCTATCTGTCATGATGCACAGGATGGTCAAGAGTCTATAAATCTTCATATCCACGCTCCACACTGTCCAAAATACTCTGGAGAACATGCAAATACATATATTTTAAAATCAAAACTTTAATTCAAATTATTTATACATGTACATGTGTAAGTTTTTTAAATACATCATAATTTAAATAAATATATACCGTAACAACATGTAATGCTCTCCCAATATCGCTCAAATCTGAATCATTTAAGGTCACATCACCGGGATCCACCTGATCATGTAAGGACACCTATGAGGGATCAATTTGCTCATCTGTAAGCAAGCTGGTAAAAAGTTGACGAACTGGACGTGATGAAGTGGCATGTGTAGACTCGTCATATACACTCTACTGAGGAGTTGTAGGTGGTACAGGAATATCATCCTGTCTCTGTGCACCAGTAGATCTGCTAAGAACGGTGGGGACAAATGATGGGACATCCTTGAGAGGAACCCTGCTGATAATCTGTAACACATGATATAAGAAAAGTAAATTACTGGATAAACATGCGGAAATACTACACAACCGATCTATCTCTGCTATTGCTGGAAGCTCTAAGGGAGATGGTATATCTACTGTCTAGTATGGATCAGCAGTAAAAGATGCATCCTGTGTAGGTAGAGGAATGCGACCAGAATGGGAGTGCAACATGTATCTGTCTGCATGATCAGATGACATCTCATGTACCTGTGTCGCGATACTCGTGATACTAGAATATACATCTGAGCTGATCTGGTCATTAGGTACACTCTATCCTACACCTGTCCCTTCCAAAAATTTTGGTACGAACAAAAGGTTTGGACCCACCTTTGCCCGCTTATTAGCGGGCACTGGGGCATTAGGCCACCTGAATCAGTCTGATAATCTCCCCTTCCCCTGTCCAGCATGACCATGAAAATCTATGTAATCAACCTCATGATACAAATGAAATTCTGCAAACAATTTTTTGCAGAAATATAATGGAAGCTCATCCTTTTGGGACCACCTATGATGAGCAGCCAACCATCGAGGATAAATAAATGGTGCAACAAGGTCATCCATACATTGAGTGGTCATATAACCTCTGACCTGGGCTCTGTCTCGATAAAAAGGAAACATAGTCTTCACCTGAGCGGTGGAGACCTCCGAGTCAACCTGTTTATACTTCACAGCGCCAGTAACGCTGTGAGAGAGAGAAGTATAGAATGTATCAATAGATAAACTATCATAGGGGTTGTATGATTGAACTGTGTCAATCATACGAACGAGGTCCTCTCTAATAATCTTCACCCTATCCCTATTATGGAGGGTGGATGACTGTATCCTCTCATCAAGAACCTCAATAGCTCGTCTCAAACGAGTTATAGTACTTGCGAATAACTCCTCTCTATCCTCTCTAGAGTTGGCATATCTATGAGAAGAGTGGGTGCTACGACCCCCCATACACTAGCATCTCCTGAATCTACAGGTGCATCCCCTCTACCCGATGCCATGTGTGATAGAAAAAATAGATATATAGATGCACTCAAAAGTATAAAGAAGAATATATGTCTAGATCTCTGCACATACATACATGGTCCAATT
>MU226831.1:1478525-1490337 GCA_018584345.1 Thuja plicata | reverse complement strand
ATTATAAACAAGAAGAACAAAATGGTTAAAAACTTAACCAAGAAATTTGCAGTTACTGAAGAAGGTGAAGAGGAAACAGAAGGAAAGGAGGAACAAACCGAAGGCCAGTCACCTATCGGTGAAGAAACATAAAAGAATGATTCAGAGGGTACACAATTAGATTCTCCACCTCCACCTCCACCTAAGAAAGCAAGAACAACAACCGCTTCAAGACCAAGAAGCAAAACTGCAAAGGAACCAACTTCTTCACCACTTAAGAAAGGTAAAGTGAGAACCTACAAGAGAAAACCGGTCTCACCAGTAGAGATACAGACCAAAAGGAGGAAATGGGTTAGGAAAAAAGAGGATCTAGAAGACTCAACTATGGATGAAGCTGACATAGATGTGCAAAAAGGGAAAGAACCCTTGATTCCAAAGACAATTGATGAAATATGTAAGAACATCTAAAAGGGAAGCTAATTAATCTTGATCAAGACAACATTAAAAAGTGGTGCAAGATACTTAACCAGCCCATTAAGGAAGCTAGCCCGGAGAAGGAACACATCATCATTAAGGATGCAAAAGATGACTCATCAATGAAATTAGACAAAGAAGAGAGTGAAACAGTAGGCCACAAACACACTGAAGTTTTAGATGAGGAATGACCCGACACTACTCTTGACAAAACTCAAACTGATGAAAGATGAATTCCACCAAGTCAATTTCATATTGACTTGAGTAATGAAGAAGAGGTTACCAAAGAAGAGTTGACAATAAAAGGTAACATAACTGTAGATATCAATGATGAATCATGGTTGGATAACATTATTAACGACACTACAGGAAAAGACCATGCAGAAGAAGTGCAAAAAGATGAAGATATCAATGTTGCACAGGGAAATACCGACAGACAGGATACAACTAATGGCACTGCAGAGGTCAATCCACCGACCAACCTGAAAATTTTGATTCAAGCTATTGATGTTGAATCAAGTCAGGATAAATCATCTAAGAAAGATGATGATATACCCATAATGATGAAAATAAAGATGCATCAGATACTCAAAAAGATGCAGATAAAGAGATGAAGAATGCAACCAACACTCAACAAGAGTTGTCTACTGAAAAAGACAAAGGAGAAGATACTCAACAAGAGTTTTCTATTCAACAAGGGTTGTTTATTGAAAAAGACAATGAAAAATATTTGTGGCATAGCTCACAAATGGAGTCAAGTCATTTAATCACTTTTCGAATTTCAAATAAACTTGTGATGAATTCCAACACTTAAAGTACTTCCTCCTACTCCCTTTTGAGCATTTGGTGTGAACAATTCCACTCTTCTTTTACTGAATCCTCCGTTCATTCCTTCTTCCTCTCGTGGACTAATCACCACCGTCACCCAAACTCCTCCAAAAAAATTTAATCTCATTCCACTTTATCCATACACACATTGAAATAATCTATTTCAAGTAAATTCAAGATTTCCATTTCGGCTATATTCAGAATTTTCCAATTTATAATCTTATTTTCCTTCAATCTACCAGTGAAATACAAATCAACAATATCTTCATTACAATTAACTTTTACCTCCTTCCCCTTCACTTATTTATCTTCTTCATACTCTTTACTCCATCATGTGTGTGCATATCAACATCCTCGTTAACATTACAAGACTAAAAAAATTTAAACGTGGCCTCTTTATTTGGCACTGTCAAAATTTGTATTTTACTCTAAGTTGCATTGTCCAATACGTTACATCCTCTAAAAAACTCTTGGGCATGGCTGCAATTTCATCATCTTTATCTCGCTTCATTGCGTCAATTCTTGCAAGCTTTGGAACGATTGTAAAGTGTTCCTTCTACTTCCTAAACTCTTTCAAAAACGTGTTTCCAAAAATTAAACACAACTTCAATTTATCTTCATTTTCAACTTCCTTATTCTTCAACAAATCCAAAGTCTAGTAGTTTACTTCTTTCTGTATCATGTATGTATTCATTTATCCATTATGAACAACTTCTATATCAAATTTTCGTGGTTTTCACTAAAGTAAATGACATGTATCTATTGGCATCAAAATACACATAATCTTATATTTCTAAATACAATTTTGAAATCTCAACTTCGCCTTTGTTCGAAATAAATTTCATTGTTGAGCTTGATCTTATTCCTCCTCTACCTCTTCCGAACAATGAGCTCTTCCACATGAACAATCTCATCTTCCTCTAAAGATTATTGCTTTCCCCTCGCCTTCTAGTGTATTTGCGTGAAATTTTCTCTTACATCCTATTGCTCAGTCTAATAACATTCACCACTATTACAGTGTTTGCTTGCGCATGACAATCTAGCTCTACCTTGAGATGTGTTTCGTTGTCTCCTTGAAATTTTCTCTTCCGCCTTCAACTGCATATTTATGTGCCCATTAATATATGTTTGTCTTTCGCATGCCTTGTCAATAGTTTAATTTACAAAACCCCTATATGCACACTTGCAGGCTCTTCTGTCTTTGTAACAAATTTTGTAACTTTTGAACAAATGTGTTTGGTAATCTGCAGGCATGTGTTTTGCCTTCATTTTTTTAACCATGCAGTCCTACGTTTTGATTGTCTTTGCATGTACCCTTCATATTGGTTTCTACATAATCCTACCATTAAGATGCATGTCCCTTCAATCTTGTGATTTCAAACTTCATTGTTTATGGGTCTTCAATTGACTCACACTCTAAATAATTCTCCATCTTTGATACCAGATTCAAATTTCCACTGTACTTGGGAGGATCAAATCACAGTTTTCTCCTAACTTTTGCCATTGCCTTCAAAATTTGCTCTCTGCTTTATTTTTGCCTTCATCTTCCGAGTTAATTTCGTGTGTTACTTCTTCGTTACAATAATCATCGATGTCTACGATTCCTACTCCTTTACTTAGTGTCATTTTCATCGCATCGAAACCAGTTGTGATGACTCTCAACATCTCCATAACCATCAAGTTTGTACCTCTTGGTGCCCCACCTTTACAACATCGTACTCTTTGTGCCATTCCAAGGAAAGTTCTCTGCAGTTACAAGTCTCTACTCTCTCTTCTTTTCCCAAATCCTTGCCTTTAAATTTGTAACCATACTCTCAGAAGATTTGTTTGTCTTTGACTCTAGATCTACCTATCAGTTTGCACATTATATGACCATCAAGATGCATGTCCTTAAAAATTTGTGCTTGTCATCTTCACTCTTCTTAGGTCTTCAATCGACTCATAGTCAAAATACTTCTCCATCCCTAATATCCATTACATCAAATCTTCTAGATTCAAATTTCCATTATAATTAGGAGCATCGAATCGGGGTTTGCTCCTAAGTTTTCACGTTGCATTGAAAAATTTACTCTTTGCTTCATTTTCCAACTTAATTTCGGTTCTTACTTGAATAAGGAATTGATCTGAACCCGAATTTGGGGAGATTGAAGCTTTTAGATCAATTGGGAACGCAATTAAGTCTCATTTAAAGAAGAATCTATCTAATTTTTTTGAGATATTGCTAGAACCAAGTCTTCTATTTTCTTCCTCCTGAAATTTGGTCCATATACATTTAAAATGGCGAAGAAAAAATTGAAGACCAAGCATCGTATTTCCCCACCTATCTAGTTACTACTTCTAACCAACTTTGAGCAAGAGAGATGTCTGGAATTCCAAATAATTGTGATGCCTCCAGAGGAGCCTATGGCCTCAATCCCCTCCATTGACCAGTTACCTAGATCTTTGGTGAACTTTGCTAATTATTCACAGCTCATTTTTCTTTCCTATAATAATCAAAGCTTGCATCAGACTCAAATGAAAATCAAAGCTTGTATCAAACTCAAAAAATACCAAATTCAATTGAAACTCAAAAATCCTAGAACTCTAATAAATCTCAAAGTTAACCAAACTCTGCTAGATCTCAATAGAAAATGAAAGTTGACCAAGCTCAACTGTAATGAAATTTTGTCAAACTCGACTAAAATAAATAGTCCCCAAACTCAATTAGATCTCCGAGCTCAATTAAAAACCAGAGTCTCTCAAAACCAATCAGACCACAATCAAAAATTAAACATTGTCAAAGTCCAAAACCCAATTGAAAATAGATGGAAAATAAAAGTTTCTTCGATTGAACGAATATAAGGGCCTCATAAGTTCATGTCTGCACACCAAGAATCAAGATTTGAAATGCTTATTTCCAATGGAAAAGAACAATGAAAGGGCTTGCTCTCCTCCGGCCCTTAATGGCATCATGAAGCCTCATAGACTGTAGCCATACCCCCGAGCAAGAATTGGACCACCATATAATTATGGTTTCTAAAGAAAAGACTTTAGAAAAGACACAAATTTTAAATTCATTACCATTTTGTTGATGCTAATCATCCATTCTGCGCGATGCTCCTACATCAAATACACCAAGTAGGAAAATATTTGTGGCATAGCTCACAAAATGAAGTCGAGTCATTTAATCACTTTTCCAGTTCGAAATCAACTTGCAACAAACTCCAACACGTAAAGCAATTCCTCCTACTCCCTTTCGAGCATTTGATGGGAACAACTCCACTCTTCTTTTACGAAATCTTCCCTTCATTCCTTCTTCCTCTCATGGACTAATCACCACCGACACCTAACCTCCTCCACAAAATTCTTTTATTCTATTCCAGTTTATCCATACATACGTTGAAATAATGTATTTCATCTAAATTCGAGATTTCCATTTTGTCTATATTCACAATTTATAATCTTATTTTACTTTCACCGTACTAGTAATATACAAATCAACAAAATCTTCATTACAATTAAATTTTACTTCCTTCCCCTTCATTTCTTTCTCTTCTTGACAGTCTTTTACTCCATCATGCGTGTGCAAATCAATGTCCTCGTTACCATTACAAGACTCAAAAAATTTAAACATGGCCTCTTTATTTAGCACTGTCAAAATCTATATTTTACTCCGAGTTGCATCCTCTAAAGGGCTCTTGGGCATGGTTGCAATTTCATCTTCTTTATCTTGCTTCATTGCCTCAACTAATGCAAGCTTTGGAACAATTGTAAAGTGTTCCTTCTTCCCTAACTCTTTCAAAAACGTCTTTCCAAAAATAAAACACAACTATGATTTATCTTCAGTTTCTTCTTCCCTATTCTTCAACAAATCCAAAGTCTACTAATTTACTTCTTTTTGTATCATGTATGTATTCAATTATCCATTATGTACAGCTTGCCTGTCCAATTTCTATGATTTTTGCTAAAGTAAATGGCATGTATCTATTGGTATCAAAAAACACATAGTCTCATATCTATACATACAATTTTAAAATCTCACCTTCAGCTTTACTCCGATAAACTTCAGGGTTGATCTTGTTCTTGTTCCTGCTCTACCTCTTCCAAATGTCAGGCTCTTCCACTCAAGCAATCTCGTTTTCCTCTAAAGAACACCGCTTTACCCTCACCTTCTAGTGTGTTTGTGTGGGATGTGCTTACTTCCTCTTGCTCACTCTGATAACATTCACCATTGTTACAGTGTCCACTTGCACATGACAATGTAGCTCTACCTTGAGATGTGTTTCGTTATCTCCTTGAAATTTTCTCTTCCGCCTTTAAATGCATATTGATGTGCCCATTCATATATCTTTGATATTTTCTCCTTATTGTCTTATGCATGCCTTGACAACAGTTTAATTTACAAAATCCCTATGTGCACACTTGTAGGCTCGTTTGTCTTTGCTTCAAATTTTGCAACTTTTGTAACAAATGTATTTGGTAATCTGCAGGCATATGTTTTGCCTTCGTGTTTTTAACCATCCACTCTTATGTTTTGATTGTGTCTTTGCATGTACCCTTCATATGATTTCTACATGATCCCGCCATTAAGATGCATGTCCCTTCAAACTTGTGATTGATAACTTCATTTTTGGGTCTTCAATTGACTCGCAGTCAAAATAATTCTTCATCCATGATATTGGATTAAAATTCCACTATACTTGGGACGACCAAATCATGATTTTCTCCTAACTTTTTCCATTGCCTTAAAATATGCACTCTGCTTTATTTTTTCCTTCTTCTTCTAAATTGAATTCGGGTGTTACTTCTTCATCATAATAATCACCGATGCCCATCATTCCATCTCCTCTTCTTTGTGTCATTTTCATTGCATCAAACCAGGTTGTTATGACTCTCAGCATGTCTATAACCATCGTGTTTGTACCTCTTGGTGCCCCACCTTTGAAACATCATCATATTTGTGCCTTCCTAAGGCAAGTTCTCTGTAGTTACAAGTCTTCGCTCTCTTCTTTCGCCAAAGCTTTGCCTTCAAAGTTGTAAGCATACTCTCCCAAGATTTGTTTTTGTCTTTGACTCTAGAGATACCTATTGGTTTGCACATTGTACAACCATCAAGACCCATGTCCTTAAAAATTTGTGCTTGCCATCTTCACTCTTCTTAAGTCTTCAATCGACTCAGTCAAAATGCAGCCCCATCTCTTCTATCCACTCTATCAATTCTTCAAGATTCAAATTTTCATTGTAATTAGGACCATCGAATCGGGGTTTTCTCCTAACTTGTGTCGTTGCCTTGAAAACTTTACTCTCTGCTTCATTTTTCAATTTAATTCTGATTCTTACTTCTTCATTATCATCGCTCATGTGGACCATTGGTACTCCTCTAATTTGTGTAATTTCCATCACATCCAACCTCGTTGTGATGCCTCTCAACGTCTCCAAAATTGAAAGGCCTGACCCTCCTTGTGCTCCTTGCCTCTACGACAACATCATCTTTGTGTCATCTTTCCATGGGTGCAATCTCCTCTTCATCTATAGAAGTCTCATTTTCCCTTGTCTTCTAGTGTGCTTGCATAAGACATCCTTGCTTTCTTGAGGTGCATGTCCGTTCAATTTTTTTGCTTGCAAACTTCACTTTTTTTAAGTCCTCAACCGACTCGTTGAAAAAATGTTTCTCCCTCTATGATATCCACATTCAAATTTTAATTAAATCCAACGAGTATAATAAACAATGAAAGTGAAAATGGCTGGTGAAGTAGAGAACGAATGTTTTATGCTCACATGTCTAAATCAACTATCGATTTCATGCAAATTAACATTTTGAATCTCATCTATATTACTATTCAACAATTTACAATTATTTTCATCTCACCATAGTGGTGAAATAAAAAACAACATTATCTTCGTTACGATTAACATTTACATCTCTTCGCTTCATCTCTTCTCTCTTCACACTCTTCCACCAATCTCAGTCGAAACTCAGAATCTACAAAACTTAATGAAAAATCTAAATTCATCAATTGAAGTCTCAATCAATAAAATTTCAAATGAAGATTAAATTTAAATAAACTTTATTCAAACTCAAAGTTCACAAAACTCAAAAAAATCAAAATTCACCAACTTAATTGGAAATCGATTAAAACTCAACTTTCTCCGAATGGAAATGAAAACCAACCGAAAAGTGGAAATTTGTCAAAGTTAACCAAACATCAAAGAAAATCAAAATCAACCAAATTTAATTTAAAATCTATGGTCGCCAAACCCAATAAAACATAAAACGTTGTGAGAATAAAAGTTTGCTAAACTCATTCAAAATAAAACTTTTACATGTATCACATGAATATGAAATCAGATCAACATATTCTCCAATAATGTTAGATGGCCACATGTACACTATTTTAATGTATACTATTATCTATCAAATGAAATTGAAAGTCAATTGAAAAATGAAAATTCACCGCAATCAATTGAAACTCAACAAAAATACAATGCTCACCAACTCAATTGAAAATAAATGTTTTTGAAACTCACCTACAAATAGACAGTTGCAAAATATAATTGAAACACTATTCGAAAGAAAAATTTCTCAAAATAAATAGAGAATAAATGGAAAGTCAAAGGTTGCGCCGAACTTAATAGAAAATGAAAGTTTACCAAAATCAACTTAAATAGAAGTTTGACAAACTCGACATAAAAAAAATAGTTTCCAAACTCAATCAGATCTCCAAACTCAATTCAAAACCAAAGTTTCTCAAAATCAATCAAAAATTAAAAAATGTCAAAGTCAATGAAACATCAATGGAAATTAAAAGTCTACCAAACCCAATAGAAAATAGATGGAAAGTCAATGTTTATTCGATTGAACAAATATAAAGACCTCATAAGTTCATGTCCGCACCAAGACTCGAGATTTGGAATGCTTATTATAGGGATTTTCCAATGGCAAGGAACAATGAAAGGGCTTGCTCTCCTCACAACCTTCATGGCATCATAAAAATAAAAATCAACAATATCTTCATTACAATTAACTTTTACCTCCTTCCCCTTCACTTCTTTCTCTTCTTCATACTTTTTTTCTCCATCAAGCGTGTGGAGATCAACAGCCTTGTTAGCATTAAAAGACTCAAAATCTGTATTTTACTCCTAGTTGCATCCTCTAAAGGGGTCTTTGGCATGGTTGCAATTTCATCATCTTTATCTTGTTTCAATGTCTAAACTGTTGCAAGATTTGGAACAATTGTAAAGTGTTCCTTTCCTTCCCTAACTCTTTCAAAAACGTATTTCAAAAAATTAAAAACAACTTCGATTTATCTTCATTTTCTTTCTTCCCTATTCTTCAACATATCCAAAGTCTAGTAATTTACTTCTTTGTGTATCATGTGTCTTTTCAATTATCCGTTATGAATAGCTTTTCTATCGAATTTTTGTGGTTTTCGCTAAAGTAAATGACATGTATCTATTGGCATCAAGACACACATAATCTCATATTTGTAAGTACAATTTTGAAATCTCGTCTTTCGCTTTGATCCAAATAAATTTCATGGTTGAGTTTGTTCTTGTTCCTCCTCTTTCCCTTCCAAATGACAGGCTCTTCTACTCGAGCAATCTCGTCTTCCTCTAAAGAACATTGATTTCCCCTCGCCTTCTAGTGTGTTTGTGTGAGATGTGCTTACTTCCTCTTGCTCACTCTGTTAACCTCACCATTGTAATAGTGTTCGCTTGCACATGACAATCTAGCTCTAGCTTGAGATGTGTTTCATTCTCTCCTTGAAATTTTCTCTTCCGCCTTCAAATGTATATTGATGTGTCCATTAATATATGTTTGATACTTTCTCCTTATTGTCTTTCGCATGCTTTGCCAACAGTTTAACTTTAAAAAAAAACCCTATGTCCACACTTGTAGGCTCTTCTGTCTTTCCCACAAATTTTATAACTTTTGTAACAAATGTGTTTGGTAATCTACAGGCATGTGTTTTGCCTTCACTTTTTTAACCATGCACTCCTATGTTTTTATTGTCTTTGCATGTACCCTTCATATTGGTTTCTACATGATCCCAGCATTAAGATGCATGTCCCTTCAATCTTGTGATTGCAAACTTCATCGTTTATGGGTCTTCAATTGACTCAGTCTAAATATTTCTCCATCTTTGATATCGGATTCAAATTTCCACTATACCTGGGAGGATCAAATCGTCGTTTTCTCCTAAGTTTTGCCATTGCCTTCAAAATCTGCTCTCCGCTTTATTTTTGCCTTCATCTTTGGAGTTGATTTCGGGTTTTACTTCTTTGTCATAATAATCACTGATGTCTACCATTCCTATTCCTTTACTTTGTGTCATTTTCATCGCATCGAACCCAGTTGTGATGACTCTCAGAATCTCCATAACCATCAGGTTTGTACCTCTTGGTGCCCCACCTTTGAAACATCATCCTCTTTGTGCCATTCTAAGGCAAGTTCTCTGCAGCTACAATTCTCTGCTCTCTCATCTTTTCCTTCAACTTTGTAACCATACTCTCCAAAGATTTATTTTTGTCTTTGACTCTAGAGCTACCTATCAGTTTGCACATTATATGACCATCAAGACGCATGTCCTTAAACCTTTGTGCTTTCCATCTTCACTCTTCTTAGGTCTTCAATCGACTCATAGTCGAAATGCTTCTCCATCCCTGATATCCATTGCATCATTTTTTTTTGGATTCAAAATTCCAGTATAATTACAAGCATTGAATCAGGGTTCGCTCCTAAATTTTGTCGTTGTGTTGAAAACTTTACTCTCTGCTTCATTTTCCAATTTGATTTCGATTCTTAATTCTTCACTATCATTGCTCATGTCCATCATTGGTATTCCTCTAATTTGTGCCATTTCCATCACATCCAATTTCTTTGTGATGCCTCTCAATGTCTCCAAAATTGCAAGGGATGCACTTGTTGGTGCCCCATGCCTCTACAACCACGTCCTCTCTGTTTCATCTTTCTATGTGTGTAATCTCCTCTTCCTCTTTACAAGTCTCATTTCCCCTTGTCTTCTAGTGTGCTTACGTAAGACATCCTTGCTTTCTCAAGGTGTATGTTCGTTCATTTTTTTTGCTAGCAAACTTCACTCTTTTTGAGCCCTCAATCGAATCGTAGACAAAAAGCTTCTCCGTCTCTGATATCCATATTCAAATTTTAATTAAGTGCAACGAGTATAATAAACAATGAAAGTGCTAATGGTTGGCAAAGTAGAGAACAAATTTTATTACACTTGGATGTTTGAATCAGAGATCGATTTCATGTAAATTAACATTTTGCATCTCATCTATATTATCATTTAATAATTTATAATTCTTTTCATCTCCATAGTGGTGAAATAAGAAACAACATTATTTTCATTACAATTAAAATTTACATCTCTCTGCTTCATTTCTTTTCTCTCTTCACACTCTTCCACCAAACTCAATCGAAACTCAGAATTTACAAAGCTCAATTAAAACTCTAAATTCATCAATTCAAGTCTAAATCAATCACATCTAAAATTAAGATAAAGTTTCAACAAACCCACTTGAAACTCAAAGTTTACAAAACTCAAAAAAATCAAAATTCACCAACTTAATTGGAAATCGATAAAAAATCAACATTCTCCCAAATGAACGGAAACTCAGCTGAAAAGGGTAGTTTGTCAAAGTTAGCCAAACATCAACGAAAATAAAAATCAACCAAACTCAATTTAAAATCTATGGTCGCCAAAACCAATAAAAAAAAAACGTTCGAAGACTAAAAGTTTTCTAAACTCATTCAAAATCAAAGTTTGCGACGTGTATCACATGAATATGAAACTCAATAGAAAATCAATGCTCACCAACTCAAATGAAAATAAATATTATTGAAATTCAATCGAAAATAGAAGTTTGCAAAACTCAATTGAAATGCTATTTGAAATAAAAATTTCTCAAAATCAATAGAGAATAAATGGAAAATTAAAGGTTGTGCCAAACTCAATTAAATCTCAATGTCCACCAACTACACAAATACTCAAATGAATATCAAAGTTTGTCAAATTGCATAGAAAAATAAATGGATAATCAAAGCTTGCATCAGACTCAAATGAAAATCAAAGCTTGTAACAAACTCAATAAACCACCAAAATCAATTGAAACACAAAAATCCCAGAACTCAAATAAATCTCAAAGTTAACCAAACTCCGCTAGAACTTAATAGAAAATGAAAGTTAACAAAGCTCAACTTAAATCAAAGTTTGTCAAACTCGAATAAAATAAATGGTCTACAAACTCAATCAGATCTCCAAGCTCAATTCAAAACTAGTGTTTCTCAAAATCAATAGGAACTCCATCGAAAATTAAACATTGTCAAAGTCGATGAAACATTAATGGAAATTTAAAGTCCACCAAACCCAATTGATAATAGATGGAAAATCAAACTTTGTTCGATTGTGTTGGTTAACAGTTTGTCCTCCCGTTAGATTTGTAATCTCTGACTCTTTTAGCACCCAAGGTGAGAGAACAAAAGGATGTCACCAACAAATGGGTCAGTGTAAGTCTTCTATCACTGCCCTCT
>MU226831.1:1454294-1470418 GCA_018584345.1 Thuja plicata | reverse complement strand
TGAAGTCATCAAAAGCACTAGGGCCAAAGCGCTCCAAAAGGAGTGTGCACAATTCTGTCCATGTTGGGTCTACATTAGCCTTGATGTACCAACAAAACCATTGAAGAGCTTCATGTTCCAAATGAAAGGATGCAAGCGGGACTTTGTTGATATCCAGAGTATTATGCAAGCTGAAATACTGCTCTGCCCTGTAAATCCATCCAGTCGGATCAGCACCATCAAAGCGAGGAAAACCAAGCTTCGGTCCCCGAAAATTGCCAGAAGAGAACCCAGCGTCTCCAGAATGGTTGCAGTTCATGGCTGAAAGCTGAAGAGTGAGACCGAGAAATTTGTCATCCAGATCTTCAAGTTTGGTTTTAAGGGATGCAAGTTCCTCCTCCATGATTTTTGCTCCTGTACGTGTAACAACCATATAGCAGAATTTTTTTTTATTTTTTTTGGGAAATAGGTAGAAAAAGAGAAACATAAACTTTTTCAGTTAGGGCAAACTTGGATTTGGGCAAAACTCAGATGGTAAATTGGTGTTTGACGAGTGGTTGGACACTTTCTGATGAAAAGGGAAAGACAAAAATGAGGGTTTCAAGGGTGGGGAGGCGGAATGGGACGAGCGGTCCAAGAGGGACAAGGGAGCAAAATTAGGAAATGAACCCTGTGGCCCGATTTGGTGGCGATTGGCTGAGAAGCGAAAAAGTTAGGGCAAACCCTAAAATTAGATAAATGAGGGATTTAGGGCTTCGATATGTGAAATTTGGGGTAAGGTCTTCATGGAAGGAAGTATGTGGAACGGTATTTCGATGGTTCTGAGGAACTTTGAGAGGAAACAGAAAGAAAGCAAGGAAGCTATGGCTAAAAAATGGAATATCACCCAGATACGTAATAACTGAAAATAAGTACTGCAATAACAAGAATTACTAGTATTGGAAATGAATCCAGATGCGAAAAAGGAACCTGAAGGCCACGACGAAAAAAAAAATTCAGAAATTTCCACCCAGCGCCCCCAAGAAAGTGCTCTGATACCAGATGAGAGGAACCTCCTACTGCAATGTGATGAACATGCACGAAATAACAGAAATATAGAGTAACAGTAGAACTCAGAGTGAATCTATTGATCGTGGGCCACTTCGAGGGGGTAACCTCCTTTGAGCAAGCTCAATACAATAAATTCGTCGGTGCCATTCAAAGGCCTCAGCACACACTTATATACTAAGTATAATCTAGAAAAGTATTACTACCTATGCATGTGGGATAATAAAATATACTCACGGGACGACTTACAAAGCATATGCATCCAACAACACTAAACTAACAAAATAAACAGAAGGAACACACAGGTTCCTAACACTTTGGAACAATTGTAAAGTGTTCTTTCTCCCTCCCTAACTCTTTCTAAAACGTCTTTCCAAAAATTAAACACAACTTCAATTTATCTTCATTTTCTTCTTCCCAATTCTTCAACAAATCCAAAGTCTACTAATTTACTTCTTTATGTATCATGTATGTATTCAACTATCCATTATGAACAGCTTGTCTATTGAATTTCCATGGTTTTTGCTAAAGTAAATGACATGTATCTATTGGCATCGAAACACACATAATCTCATACCTGTAAATACAATTTGGAAATCTCACCTTCCGCTTTATTCTAGAAAACTTCAGGGGTGAGCTTGTTCTTGTTCCTCCTCTACCTCTTCCAAATGACAAGCTCTTCCACTCGAGAAATCTCGTCTTCCTCTAAATAACACTCCCACCCCCTCGCCTTCTAGTGTATTTGAAGAAGATGTGATTACTTCCTCTTGCTCGCTCTAATTACCTTCACCACGGTTTGAGTGTTCGCTTCCACATGACAATCTAGCTCTACCTTGATATGTGTTTCGTTGACTCCTTGAAATTTTCTCTTCCGCCTTCAAATACATATTGATGTGCCCATTCATATATCTTTGACACTTTCTCTGTATTGTCTTCAGCATGCATTGCGAGCAGTTTAATTTACAAAACCTTTCTGGGCACACTTGCAGGCTCTTCTGTCTTTGCTTCAAGTTTTACAACTTTCGTAACAAATGCGTTTTGGTAATCTTGTCTGTGTTTTGCCTTCATCATTTTAACCACCCACTCCTATGTCTTGATTTTTTCTTTACATGTACCCTCCATATTGGTTTCTACATGATCCCACCATTACGATGCATGTCTCTTAAATATTGTGATTGCAAACTTCATCATTTTTCGGTCTTCAATTGACTCGCAGTCTAAATAGTTTTCTATCTTTGATATCAAATTCAAATTTTCATTGTACTTGGGAGGATCAAATTGCAGTTTTCTACTAAATTTTGCCATTGCCTTCAAAATTCTCTTTGCTTTATTTTTGCATTCATCTTCCGAGTTGATTTTGGGTGCTACTTCTTCGTCATAATAATCACCAATGTCCACCATTTCTACTCCTCTACTTTGTGTCATTTTGATCGCATCGAACACAGTTGTGATGACTCTTAACATCTCCATAACACACAGGTTTGTACCTTTTAATTTACAAAACCCTTATCTGCACACTTGTAGGCTCATTTGTCTTTGCTTCAAATTTTGCAACTTTTGTAACAAATATATTTTGTAATCTACAGGCATATGTTTTGCCTTCATCTTTTTAACCATCCACTCTTATGTTTTGATTGTGTCTTTGTATGTACCCTTCATATTGTGTTCTACATGATCCCAACATTAAGATGCATGACTCCTCAATCGAATCGTAGACAAAAAGCTTCTCCGTCTCTGATATCCATATTCAAAGTTTAATTAAATCCAACGAGTATAATAAACAATTAAAGTGATAATGGCTGGCAAAGTAGAGAACAAATTTTCTTATGCTTGGATGTTTGAATCAGCCATCAATTCCATGTAAATTAACATTTTGCATCTCATCTATATTATCATTTAATAATTTAAAATACTTTTCATCTCCATAGTGGTGAAATAAGAAACAACATTATCTTCGTTACAATTAACATTTACATCTCTCTGATTCATTTCTTTTCTCTCTTCACACTGTTCCACCAAACTCAATCGAAACTCAGAATTTACAAAGCTCAATTAAAACTCTAAATTCATCAATTCAAGTCTAAATCAATCACATCTAAAATTAAGATAAAGTTTCAACAAACCCAATTGAAACTCAAAGTTCACAAAACTCAAAAAAATCAAAATTCACCAACTTAATTGGAAGTCGATTAAAACTGAACATTCTCCCAAATGAAAGGAAACTCAACTGAAAAGGGCAGTTTGTCAAAGTTAACCAAACATCAATGAAAATAAAAATCAACCAAACTCAATTTAAAATCTATGGTCGCCAAACCTAATAAAAAACAAAACGTTCGGAGACTAAAAGTTTTCTAAACTCATTCAAAATCAAAGTTTTCGACATGTATCACATGAATATGAAACTCAATAGAAAATCAATGCTCACCAACTCAAATGAGAATAAATATTATTGAAACTCAACCGAAAATAGAAGTTTGCAAAACTCAATTGAAATGGTATTTGAAATAAAAATTTCTCAAAATCAATAGAGAATAAATGGAAAATCAAAGGTTGTCCCAAACTCAATTAAATCTCAATGTCCACCAACTACACAGATACTCAAATGAAAAACAAAGTTTTCCGAATTGTATAGAAAAATAAACAGATAATCAAAGCTTGCATAAGACTCAAATGAAAATCAAAGCTTGTGACAAACTCAATAAACCACCAAAATCAATTGAAACACAAAAATCCAAGAACTCAAATAAATCTCAAAGTTAACCAAACTCCGCTAGAACTTAATAGAAAATGAAAGTTAACAAAGCTCAACTGAAATCAAAGTTTGTCAAACTCGAATAAAATAAATGGTCTACAAACTCAATAAGATCTCCAACCTCAATTCAAAACTAGTGTTTCTCAAAAACAATAGGAACTCCATAGAAAATTAAACATTGTCAAAGTCGATGAAACATTAATGGAAATTTAAAGTCCACCAAACCCAATTAATAATAGATGGAAAATCAAACTTTCTTCGATTGAACGAATATAAGGGCCTCATAAGTTCATGTTTGCACCAAGACTCAAGATTTGAAATACTCATTATAGGGATTTTCCAATGGCAAAGAACAATGAAAGGGCTTGCTGACCTCCCAACCTTAATGGCATCATGAAGCCTCGTGGAGTCTAGGCATACCCCCAAGCAAGGAATGGACCGCCATATAATTATGGTTTCTGAAGAAACGAATTTAGCTAAGACACAAATTCTAAATTTGTTTATTTTTTGCTGATTCAAATCACACATTCATCATGATGCTCCTAACTCAAATACACCAAGTAAGAAAATATTTGCGGTATAGCTCACGAAATGGAGTCGAGTCATTTAATCACTTTTCCCATTCGAAATCAACTTGCAACAAACTCCAACACTTAAAGAAATTCCTCCTACACCCTTATAAGCATTTGGTGGGAGCAACTCCACTCTTCTTTTAAAAAATCTTCCCCCTATTCCTTCTTCCTCTCGTGGACTAATCACCACCGTCGTCCGACCACCCCAGCAAAATTCTTTTATCAAATTCCAATGTATTCATACACACGTTGAAATAATCTATTTTATGTAAATTTGAGATTTCCATTTCGTCTATATTCCTAGTTGCATTGTTCAATACATGACAACCTCTAAAGCACTCTTGGGAATGGTTGCAATTTCATCGTCTTTATATCGCTTCATTGCCTCAACTATTACAAGCTTTCGAACAATTGTAAGGTGTTCTTTCTCCTTCCCTAACTCGTTCAAAAACGTCTTTCAAAAAATTAAACACAACTTCAATTTATCTTCATTTTCAAATCTATTGGCATCGAAACACACAATCTCATACCTGTAAATACAATTTGGAAATCTCACCTTCCGCTTTATTCCGAAAAACTTCAGGGTTGAGCTTGTTCTTGTTCCTCCTCTACCTCTTCCAAATGACAGGCTCTTCCACTCGACTAATCTCGTCTTCCTCTAAAGAACACTCCCACCCCCTCGCCTTCTAGAGTATTTGCAGGAGATGTGATTACTTCCTCTTGCTCACTCTAATAACCTTCACCACGGTTTGAGTGTTCACTTCCACGTGATAATCTAGCTCTACCTTGATATGTGTTTCATTGACTCCTTGAAATTTTCTATTCCGCCTTCAAATACATATTATTATGCCCATTCATATATCTTTGACACTTTCTTTGTATTGTCTTCTGCATGCATTGCCAGCAGTTTAATTTACAAAACCTCTCTAGGCACACTTGCAGGCTCTTCTGTCTTTGCTTCAAATTTTACAACTTTCGTAACAAATGTGTTTTGGTAATCTTGTCTGTGTTTTGCCTTCATCATTTTAACCATCCACTCCTATGTTTTGATTTTTTATTTTACATGTACCCTTCATATTGGTTTCTGCATGATCCCACCATTAGGATGCATGTGTCTTCAATATTGTGATTGCAAACTTCATCATTTTTCGGTCTTCAATTGACTCACAGTCTAAATAGTTTTCCATATTTGATATCAAATTGAAATTTCCATTGTACTTGCGAGGATCAAATTGCGGTTTTCTACTAAATTTTGCCATTGCCTTCAAAATTCTCTCTCTGCTTTATTTTTGCATTCATCTTCCGAGTTGATTTTGGGTGCTACTTCATCATAATAATCACCAATGTCCACCATTTCTACTCCTCTACTTTGTGTCATTTTCATCGCATCGAACCCAGTTGTGATGACTCTTAGCATCTCCATAACACACAGGTTTGTACCTTTTGGTACCGCACCTTTGAAACATCGTCCTATTTGTGTCATTCTAAGGAAAGTTCTCTGTAGTTACAAGTCTTTGATCTCTCTTCTTTACCCAAATCTTTTCCTTCAACTTCGTAACCATACTCTCCCAAGATTTATTTGTCTTTCACTCTAGAGCTACTTATGACTTCTTCATTCGACTCATAGTCAAAATGCTTCTCCATCTCTAATATCCATTGCATCAATTCTTCTGGATTCAAATTTCCATTGAAATTTGGAGCATTTAATGAGGTTTTTCTCCTAAATTTTGTTGTTGCCTTAAAAACTTTACTCTTCTTAATTTTCCAATTTACTTTTGGTTCTTACTTCTTCATTATCATCACTCATGTCCACCATTGGTACTCCTCTAATTTGTGCCATTTCCATCACATCCAACCTCGTTGTGATGCCTCTAAACTTCTCCACAATTGCAAGGCATGCACTTCTTGGTGCCCCATGCGTGTAATCTCCTCTTCCTCTATAGAAGTCTCAGTTTCCCTTGTCTGCTAGTATGCTTGCATAAGACATCCTTGCTTTCTCAAGGTGCATGTACGTTCAATTTTCTGCTTGCAAACTTCACACTTTTTAACTCCTCAATTGACTCGTAGACAAAATGCTTCTCTCTTTGATATCCATATTCAAATTTTAATTAAATCCAATGAGTATAATAAACAATGAAAGTGATAATGGCTGGCAACCTAGGGAACAAATTTTTTATGCTCAGATGTCTAAATCAGCCATTGATTTCATGTAAATTAACATTTTGCATCTCATCTATATTACCATTCAACAATTTATAATTCTTTTCATCTTACCATAGTGGTGAAATAAGAAACAACATTATCTTCGCTACAATTAACATTTACATCTCTCTGCTTCATTTATTTTCTCTCTTCACACTCTTCCACCAAACTCAGGCGAAACTTGGAATTTAAAAAGCGCAATGAAAAATCTAAATTCATCAATTCAAGTCGAAAGCAATCAAATCTCAAATGAAGATGAAGTTTGAACGAGTCTAATTAAAACTCAAAGTTCACAAAACTCAAAAAAATCAAAATTTATCAACTTAATTGGAAATCGATCAACACTCAACATTCTCCAAATTGAAATGAAACCCAACCGAAAAAGGAAGTTTGTCAAAGTTAACCAAACATAAATGAAAATCAAAGTCAACCAAACTCAATTAAAATCTATGGTCGCCAAACCCAAAAAAAAAATGTTGTGAGAATATAACTTTGCTAAACTCATTCAAAATCAAAGTTTGACAACTTGTATCACATGAATATGAAATCAGATCAACATAGTCTCCAATAATGTTAGATGGCCACATGTACACTATTTTATTGTATACTGTTATCTATATTATGAAATTGAAACTCAATTCAAAATCAAAAGTCAACCCAATCAATTGAAACTCAATAGAAAATCAATGCTGACCAACTCAATTGAAAATAAATGTTTTTGAAACTCAACCGAAAATAGAAGTTTGCAAAACACAATTGAAACACTATTTAAAATAACAATTTCCCAAAATCAATTGGGAATAAATAGAAAATCAAAGGTTGCACCAAACTCAATTAAATCTCAAAGTCAACCAACTACACAAAAACTCAAATGAATATCAAAGTTCACCAAATTCTGTTGAAAATAAATGGATAACCAAAGCTTGCATCAAACTCAAATTAAACTCAAAGCTTGTATCAAACTCAAAAAAATGGTCGACAAACTCAATCAGATCTCCAAGCTCAATTCAAAACTAGAGTTTCTCAAAATCAATTGGAACACAATCAAAGATTAAACATTGTCAAAGTTGGTGAAACATTAATGAAAATTAAAAGTCCACCAAACACAATTGAAATTAGATGAAAAATAAAAGTTTCTTCGAGTGAACGAATATAAGGGCCTCATAAGTTCATGTCTACACCAAGACTCAAGATTTGAGATGCTTATTATAGGGATTTTCCAATGGCAAGGATCAATGAAAGGGTTTGCTCTCCTCCCAACCTTAATGGCATCATGAAGCCTCATGGACTCTAGCCATACCCCCGAGCAAGGAATGGATCGCCATATAATTATGGTATCTGAAGAAAAGACTTTAGCAAAGACAAATTTTAAATTGATTTATTTTTTGTTGACGCAAATCACCCATTCCTCGTGATGCTCCTACATCAAATACATCAGGTAGGAAAATATTTCTAGCATAGCTCACAAAATGAAGTCGAGTCATTTAATCACTTTTCCAGCTCGAAATCAACTTGCGACGAACTCCAACACTTAAAGCAGTTCCTCCTACTCCCTTTTGAGCATTCGGTGAGAAAAACTCCAGTCTTCTTTTACAGAATCTTCCCTTCGTTCTTTCTTCCTCTCGTGGACTAATCACCACTGTCGCCTAACCTCCTCCACAAAAATCTTTTATTTTGTTCTAATTTATCCATACATACGTTGAAATAATCTATTTTTTTGTAACTTCAAGATTTCCATTTTATCTATATTCACAATTTCACAATTTACAAGCTTATTTTACTTTCACCGTACTAGTGAGATACAAACCAGAAAAATCTTCATTACAATTAACTTTTACCTCCTTCCCCTTCACTTATTTCTCTTCTTCACACTCTTTTACTCCATCATGCGTGTGAAGATCAACATCCTCGTTACCATTACAAGAGTCAAAAAATTTAAACATGGCCTCTTTATTTGGCATTGTCAAAATCTGTATTTTACTCCCATTGCATCCTCTAAAGAGCTCTTGGGCATGGTTGCAATTTCATCTTCTTCATCTTGCTTCATTGCCTCAACTATTGCAAGCTTTGGAACAATTGTAAAGTGTTCCTTCTCCTTCCCTAACTCCTTCAAAAAGGTCTTTCCAAAAATTAAACACAACTTTGATTTATCTTCAATTTCTTCTTCCCTATTCTTGAACAAATCCAAAGTCTACTAATTTACTTCTTTATGTATCATGTATGTATTCAATTATCCATTATGAACAGCTTTCCTATCGAATTTATGTGGTTTTTGCTAAAGTAAATGACATGTATCTATTGGCATCAAAACACACATAATCTCATATTTGTAAATACAAATTTTGAAATCTCACCATCTGCTTTGTTTCGATAAACTTCAGGGTTGAGCTTGTTCTTTTTCCTCGTCTACCTCTTCCAAATGACAGGCTATTCCACTCTAGCAATCTCGTCTTCCTCTGAAGAACACTCCCGCCCCTCCCCTTCTAGTATTTTTGCATGAGATGTGATTACTTCCTCTTGCTCACTCTGATAACCTTCACAACAGTTCGATTGTTCGCTTCCACATGACAATCTAGCTCTACCTTGAGATGTGTTTCATTATCTCCTTGAAATTTTCTCTTCCGTCTTGAAATGCATATTGATGTGCCCACTCATATATGTTTGACACTTTCTCCTTAGTGTTTTCTGCATGCCTTGCCAATAGTTTAATTTACAAAACCCCTATGTGCATACTTGCAGGCTATTTTATCTTTATATGTACCCTTCATATTGATTTCTGCATGATCCCACCATTAAGATGCATGTCCCTTCAATCTTGTGATTGCAAACTTCATCATTTTTGGGTCTTCAATTGACTCAGCCAAAATAATTATTCATCTTTGATATCGAATTCAAATTTTCACTGTACTTGGGAGGATCAAATCACGGTTTTCTCCTAACTTTTTCCATTGCCTTAAAAATATTCTCTCTGCTTTATTTTTGCGTTCATCTTCCAAGTTGATTTCGTGTGTTACTTCTTTGTCGTAATAATCACCGATGTTCACCATTCCTACTCCTCTACTTTGTTTCATTTTCATTGCATCGAACCCAGTTGTGATGACTCTCAGCATGTCCATAACCATCGGGTTTGTACCTCTTGGTGCCCCACCTTTGAAACATCGTCATCTTTGTGCCTTTCTAAGGCAAGCTCTCTGCAATTACAAGTCTTTGTTGTCTTCTTTTGCCAAAGCTTTGACTTTGACTTTGTAAGCATACTCTCCCAAGGTTTGTTTTTGTCTTTGACTGTAGAGATACCTATCTGTTTGCACATTGTACGACCATCAAGACCGATGTCCTTAAAAATTTGTGCTTGTCATCTTCACTCTTCTTATGTCTTAAATCGACTCATAGTCAAAAGCTTCTCCATCTCTTATATCTATTGTATCAATTCTTCTGGATTCAAATTTCCATTGTAATTAGGAGCATTGAATCGGGGTTTTCTCTTAACTGTTGTCGTTGCCTTGAAAAATTTACTCTCTACTTCATTTTCCAATTTAATTTCAGTTCTTACTTCTTCATTATCATCGCTCATGTGCACCATTGGTGCTCCTCTAATTTGTGTCAATTCCATCACATCCAACCTCGTTGGGATGCCTCCCAACGTCTCCCAAATTGCAAGGCTTGCACCTCTTGATACCCCATGCCTCTACGACAACATCCTCTCTTTGTAAGTTTTCCATGCGTGCAATATCCTCTTCATCTATAGAAGTCTCATTTTCTCTTGTCTTTAGGTGTGCTTGCGTAAGACATCCTTTCTTTCTCGACGTGCATGTTGGTTTAATTTTTTTGTTGGCAAACTTCACTCTTTTTCAGTCCTTAATCGACTCGTTGACAAAATGCTTCTCCCTCTATGATATCCATATTCAAATTTTAATTAAATCCAACGAGTATGTTAAACAATGAAAGTGATAATGGTTGGCAAAGTAAAGAACAAATGTTTTTATGCTTAGATGTCTAAATTAACCATCGATTTCATGTAAATTAACATTTTGCATCTCATCTATATTATCATTCAACAATTTATAATTAATTTCATCTCACCATAGTGGTGAAATAAGAAACAAAACTATCTTCGTTACAATTAACATTTGCATCTCTGCACTTCATTTCTTCTATCTTCACACTCTTCCACCAAACTTAGTCGAAACTCAAAATTTACAAAACTCTATAAAAAAATCTAAATTCATCAATTCAAGTCTAAATCAATCAAATCTCAAATGAAGATGAAATTTCAACAAACCCAATTGAAACTCAAACTTCACAAAACTCAAAAAACACAAAATTCCCCAACTTAATTGGAAATCGATTAAAACTCAACTTTCTCCAAATGGAAATGAAACTCAACCGAAAAATGGAAATTTGTCAAAGCTAACCAAACATCAATGAAAATCAAAATCAACCAAATTAAATTTTAAATCTATGGTCGCCAAACCAAATAAAAAATAAAACGTTGTGAGAATACAAGTTTGGTAAACTCATTGAAAATAAAAGATTTACGTGTATCACATGAATATGAAATCAGATCAACAGAGTCTCCAATAATGTTAGATGGCCACATGTACACTAACTTAATGTATACTATTATCTATCATACGAAATTGAAAGTCAATTAAAAATCAAAATTCACCGCAATCAATTGAAACTCAATAAAAAACAATGCTCACCAACTTAGTTGAAAATAAATGTTTTTGAATCTCACCTGAAAATAGAAGGTTGCAAAATGCAATTGAAACGCTATTTGAAATAAAAATTTCTCAAAATCAATTGAGAATAAATGGAAAATCAAAGGTTGCGCCAAATTTAATAGAAAATAAAAATTTACCAAGCTCAACTTAAATCAAAGTTTGTCAAACTCGACTAAAATAAATGGTCTCCAAACTCAATCAGATCTCCAAACTCAATTCAAAACTAAAGTTTCTCAAAATCAATTGGAACTCAATCGAAAATTAAAGAAATGTCAAAGTCGATGAAACATCAACAAAAATTAGAAGTCTACCAAACCCAATAGAAAATAGATGGAAAATCAATGTTTATTCGATTGAACGAATATAAGGACCTCATAAGTTCATGTCTGCCCCAAGAATCAAGATTTGAAATTCTTATTCTAGGGATTTTCCAATGGCAAAGAACAATGAAAAGGCTTGATCTCCTCCCAACCTTAATGGAATCATGACGCCTCATGAACTCTAGCCATACCCTTGAGCAAGGAATGGGCCGCCATATAAGTATAGTTTCTAAAAAAAAAACTTTAAAGACACAAATTTTAAATTGATTTTTTTTTTAATACAAATCACTCATTGCTTGCAATGCTCCTACATCAACTACACCAAGTAGGAAAATATTTCTGGCATGGCTCACAAAATGGAGTCGATTCATTTAATCACTTTTCGAATTCGAATTCAACTTGCAATGAACTCCAACACTTAAAGTACTTCATCCTACTCCCTTTTGAGCATTCGGTGGGAACAACTCCACTCTTCTTTTACGGAATCTTCCCTTCATTCCTCCTTCCTCTCGTGCACAAACCACCACCGTCACCTTACGTCCTCCACAAAATTCTTTTAGCCCATTCCAATTTATCCATACACACGTTGAAATAATCTATTTCAGGTAAATTGAAGATTGCCATTTGGTCTATATTCACAATTTACAATCTTATTTTCCTTTCACTTCCTTCTCTTCACACTCTTTTACTGCATCATGTGTGTGGAGATCAACATCCTTGTTAGCATTACAAGACTCAAAAAATTTAAACATGGCCTCTTTCTTTGGCACTGTCAAAATCTGTATTTTACTCCCCGTTGCATTGTCCAATACGTTGCATCCTCTAAAGCGCTCTTGGGCATGGTTGCAATTTCATCTTTTTTATCTCATTTCATTTCCAAGATTGTTGCAAGCCTTGGAACAATTGTAAAGTGTTCCTTTCCTTCCCTAACTCTTTCAAAAACGTCTTTCCAAAAATTAAAAACAACTTCGATTTATCTTCATTTTTTTTGTTCCTTATTCTTAAACGTATCCAAAGTCTACTATTTTACTTCTTTATGTATCATGTATGTATTCAATTATCCGTTATGAATAGCTTGTCTATTGAATTTCCATGGTTTTCGCTAAAGTAAATGACATGTATCTATTGGCATCAAAACACACAATCTCATATTTGTAAGTACAATTTTGAAATCTCATCTTCTGCTTTGTTCCAAATAAATTTCATGGTTGAGCTTGTTCTTTTTCCTCCTCTTCCTCTTCCAAATGACAGGCTCTTCCACTCAAGCAATCTCCTCTTCCTCTAAAGAACACTCCTTTCTACTCGCCTTCTAGTCTGTTTGCATGAGATGTGATTACTTCTTCTTGCTCACTCTGATAACCTTCACCATTGTTCGAGTGTCCGCTTGCACATGACAATCTAGCTCTACCTTGAGATTTGTTTCGTTGTCTCCTTGAAAGTTTCTTTGTCCCCTTAAAATGCATAGTGATGTGCCCATTCATATATCTTTGACACTTTCTTTTTATTGTCTTCTACATGCCATGCCAGTAGTTTCATTTACAAAACCCCTCTATGAACACTTGCAGGCTCTTTTGTCTTTGCGTAAAATTTTGAAACTTTTGTAAAAACATGTGTTTAATAATCTGCAGGCATGTGTTTTGCCTTAATCTTTTTAAAAAACCACTCCTATGTTTTGATTTTTTCTTTGCATGTACCCTTCATATTGGTTTCTGCATGTTCCCACCATTAAGATGCATGTCCCTTCAATCTTGTGATTGCAAACTTCATCATTTTTGGGTCTTCAATTGACTCACAGTCGAAATAATTCTCCATCTCTGATATCAGATTCAAATTTCCACTGTACTTGGGAGGATCAAATCGCAATTTTCTCCTAGCTTTTGCCATTGCCTTCAAAATCTACTCTTCGCTTTTTTTTGCCTTCATCTTCCGTGTTGATTTCGGGTGTTACTTCTTCGTCATAATAATCACCGATGTCCACCATTCCTACTCCTGTACTTTGTGTCCTTTTCATCGTATCCAACCCAGTGTTGATGACTCTCAGCATCTGCATAACCATCGGGTTTGTACCTCTTGGTGCCCCATCTTTGAAACATCGTCATCTTTGTGCCTTTCTAAGGCAAGTTCTCTATACTTGCAAGTCTCTGCTCTCTCTTCTTTACCCAAATCTTTGCCTTCATCGTTGTAGCCATACTCTCTGAAGATTTTTTTGTCTTTGACTCTAGAGCTACCTATCAGTTTGCACATTATACGACCATAAAGACGCATGTATTTAAAAATTTGTTCTAGCCATCTTCACTCTTCTTAAGTCTTCAATCGACTCAAACTTGAAATGCTTCTCCATCTCTGATATCCATTGCATCAATTCTTCTCGATTCAAATTTCCATTGTAATTAGGAGCATCGAATCGGGGTTTGCTCCTAACCTTTTATGTTGCCTTGAAAACTTTACTCTCTTCTTCATTTTCCAATTTAATTTCGGTTCTTACTTCTTCCTTATCATTGCTCTTGTCCACCATTGGTACTCCTCTAATTTGTGTCATTTTTATCACATCCAACCTCGTTGTGATTCCTCTAAACGTCTCCAAAATTGCAAGGCCTCCACCTCTTGGTGCCCCATGCCTCTAAGACCACATCATCTTTGTGTCATCTTTCCATGCATCTAATCTACTCTTCCTTAATAGAAATTTAATTTTCCCTTGCCTTCTAGTGCGCTTGCATAAGACATCCTTGCTTTCTCAAGGTGCATGTTTCTTCAATTTTGTTGCTTGCAAACTTCACTCTTTTTGAGTCCTTAATCAACTCGTAGATAAAATGCTTCTCCCTTTCTGATATCCATATTCAAATTTTAATGAAATCCAATGAGTATAATAAACAATGAAAGTGGTCATGGTTGGAAAATAAGAGAACGAATTTTTTTATGCTTGGATATCTAAATCAACCATAGATATCATGTCAATTAACATTTTGCATCTCATCTATATTACCAAGCTCGAACTCAATAGAAAATGAAAGTTGACCAAGCTCAACTAAAATCAAAGTTTGTCAAACTCTACTAAAATAAATGGTCTCCAAACTCAATCAAATCTCCAAGCTCAATGAAAAACCAGAGTTTCTCAAATCCAATTGCACGTTAATCAAAAATTAAACACTGTCAAAGTCGATGAAACATCAATGGAAATTAAAAGTCCACCAAATACAATTCAAAACAGCTGGAAAATCAAATCAACGTTTCTTCGATTGAACAAATATAACGGGTTGATAAGTTAATGTCTGGACCAAGACTTGAGATTTGAAAAGTTTATTATAGGTAGTTTCCAATGGCAAAGAACATAGAAAGGGCTTGCTCTCCTCCCAAACTTAATGCCATCATTAATCCTCATGGACTCTAGCCATACCCCCGAGCAAGGAATGGGCCTTGCAATTTAATCACTTTTCGAATTCCAAATAAACTTGTAACAAATTCCAACACTTAAAGCACTTCCTCCTACTCCCTTTTGAGCATTTCGTGGGAACAATTCCACTCTTCGTTTACTGAATCCTCCCTTCATTCCTTCTTCCTCTCGTGGACTAATCAACATCGTCGCCCGAACTCCTCCACAAAATTCTTTAATCCCTTTCCAATTTATCCATACACACGTTGAAATAATCTATTTTAGGTAAATTCAAGATTTCCATTTCATCTATATTCACAATTTTACAATTTAAAATCTTAATTTCCTTCACCATACCAGTGAAATACAAATCAACAATATCTTCATTACAATTAACCTTTACCTCCTTCCCCTTCACTTCTTCCTCTTCTTCACACTCTTTTACTTGATCATGTGTGCGCAGATCAACATCATCACTACCATTACAAGACTCAAAAAATTTAAACATGGCCTCTTTATTTGGCACTGTCAAAATTTGTAATTTACTCCTTGTTGCATTGTCCAATACATTGCATCCTCTAAAGGGCCCTTGGGAATTGTTGAAATTTCATCTTCTTTATCTTGCTTGATTGCCTCAACTATTGCAAGCTTTGGAACAATTGTAAAGTGTTCCTTCTCCTTCCCTAACCCTTTCAAAAATGTCTTTCAAAAAATTAAACACAACTTCGATTTATCTTCATTTTCTTCTTCCCTATTCTTCAACAAATCCAAAGTCTACTAATTTACTTCTTGTTGTATCATGTATGTATTCAATTATCCATTATGAACAACTTGTCTATTGAATTTCCATAGTTTTAGCTAATGTAAATTACATGTATCTATTGGCATCAAAACACACATAATCGCATATCTGTAAATACAATTTTGAAATCTCACCTTCCGTTTTATTCCGATAAACTTCAGGGTTGAGCTTATTCTTGTTCCTCTTCTAGCTCTTCCAAATGACAAGCTCTTCCACTCGAGCAATCTCGTCTTCCTCTAAAGAACACTCTCGCCCCCTCGCCTTCTAGTGTGTTTGCATGAGATGTGATTACTTCCTCTTGCTCACTCTAATAACTTTCACCATGATTTGAGTGTTCGCTTCCACATGACAATCTA
>MU226831.1:1424662-1454115 GCA_018584345.1 Thuja plicata | reverse complement strand
GTAATCTTGTCTGTGTTTTGCCTTCATCATTTTAACCATCCACTCTTTATGTTTTGATTTTTTCTTTGCATGTACCCTTCATATTGGTTTCTAATCCCACCATTAAGATGCATGTCCCTTCAATCTTGTGATTGCAAACTTCATCCTTTTTGGGTCTTCAATTAACTCACAGTCGAAATAATTTTCCATCTTTGATGTCATATTCAAATTTCCACTATACTTGGGAGGATCAAATCGTGGTTTTCTACTAACTTTTGTCATTGCCTTCAAAATTCTCTCTGCTTTATTTTTGCCTCCATCTTCCGAGTTGATTTTGGGTGCTCCTTTTTCGTCATAATAATCACCAATGTCCACCATTTCTACTCCTCTACTTTGTGTCATTTTCATCGCATTGAACCCAGTTGTGATGACTCTCAACATATCCATAACACACGGGTTTGTATCTCTTGGTACCCCACCTCAGAAACATCGTCCTCTTTGTGTCATTCAAAGGTAAGTTCTCTATAGTTACAAGTCTCTTCTCTCTCCTCTTTACCCGAATCTTTTCATTCAACTTTGTAACCAAACTATCCCAAGATTTATTTGTCTTTGACTCTAGAGCTACCTATGAGTTTGCACTTTAAACGACAATCAAGATGCATGTCTTTAAAATTTATGCTTTCCATCTTCATTCTTCTTAGGTCTTCAATCGACTCATAGTCGAAATGCTTCTCCATCTCTGATATCCATTGCATCAATTCTTCTGGATTCAAATTTCCATTGGAATTAGGAGCATCGAATCGGGGTTTTCTTCTAACTTTTGTTGTTGCCTTAAAAACTTTACTCTATGCTTAATTTTCCAATTTACTTTCGCTTCTTACTTCTTCATTATCATCTCTCATGTCCACCATTGGTACTCCTCTAACTTGTGTCATTTTCATCACATCCAACCTCGTTGTGATGCCTCTCAATGTCTCCAAAATTGCACCTCTTGGTGCCCCATGCCTCTACAACCAAATCATGTCTATTTCATCTTTCAATGCGTGTAATCTCTTCTTCCTCTATAGAAGTCTCATTTTCCCTTGTCTTCTAGTGTGCTTGTGTAAGACATCCTTGCTTTTTCAAGGTGCATTTCCGTTCAATTTTTTTGCTTGGAAACTTCACTCTTTTTGACTCCTCAATCGACTCGTAGACAAAATGCTTCTCCCTCTCTGATATCCATATTCAAATATTAATTAAATCCAATGAGTATAATAAACAATGAAAGTGATAATGGCTGGCAAAGTAGGGAATGGATTTTTTAATGCTCGGATTTCTAAATCAGCCATCGATTTCATGTAAATTAACATTTTGCATCTCATCTATATTACCATTCAACAATTTATAATTATTTTCATCTCACCATAGTGGTGAAATAAGAAACAACATTATCTTCGTTACAATTAACATTTATATCTTGCTGCTCCATTTATTTTCTCTCTTTACACTCTTCCACCAAACTCAGTCAAAACTTATAATTAAAAAAGCTCAATGAAAAATCTAAATTCATCAATTCAAGTCCAAATCAATCAAATCTCAAATGAAGATGACGTTTCAACAAACCCAATTAAAACTCAAAGTTCAGAAAACTCAAAAAAATCAAAATTCACCAACTTAATTCGAAATCGATTAAAACTCAACATTTTCCAAATTGAAATGAAACTCAACTGAAAATGGAAGTTTATCAAAGTTAACCAAATATCCATGAAAATCAAAGTCAACCAAACTCAATTAAAATATATGGTCGTCAAACCCAAAAAAAATAAAGCGTTGTGAGAATAAAAGTTTGTTAAACTCATTCAAACTCAAAGTTTGACAACTTGTATCACATGAATATGAAATCAGATCAACATAGTCTCCAATAATGTTAGATGGCCACATGTACACTATTTCATATATACTATTATCTATAATATGAAATTAAAACTCAATTGAAAATCAAAATTCAACCCAATCAATTGAAACTCAATAGAAAATCAATGCTCACCAACTCAATTGAAAACAAATGCTTTTGAAACTCAACCGAAAATAGAAGTTTGCAAAATGCAATTGAAAAGCTATTTTTAATAAAAATTTCGCAAAATCAATAGAGAATAAATAGAAAATCAAAGGTAGCGCCAAACTCAATTAAATCTCAAAGTCCACCAACTACACAAAAACTCAAATGAATATCTAAGTTCACCAAATTTTGTTGAAAATAAATGGATAATTGAAGCTTCCATCAGACTCAAATGAAAATCAAAGCTTGTATCAAACTCAAAAAATGACCAAACTCAATTGAAACTCAAAAATCCCAGAACTCAAATAAATCTCAAACTCCACTAAAATAAATAGAAAAAGAAATTTGACCAAGCTTAGTTGAAATCAAAGTTTGTCAAACTTGACTAAAATAAATGGTCTCCAAACTCAATCAGATCTCCAAGCTCAAATCAAAACCAGAGTTTCTCAAAATCAATTGGAACGCAATCAAAAATCAAACATTGTCAAAGTCGATGAAACATTAATGGAAATTAAAAGTCCACCAAACCTAATTGAAAATAGATTGAAAACCAAAGTTTCTTCGATTGAACGAATATAAGGGCCTCATAAGTTCATGTCTGCACCAAGACTCAAGATTTCAAACGCTTATTATAGGGATTTTCCAATGCCTATGAACAATGAAAGGGCTTGCTCTCCTCCCAACCTTAATGGGATCAGGAAGCCTCGTAAACTCTAGCCAAACCCCCGAGCAAGGAATGGCCCGCCATATAATTATGGTTTTTGAAGAAAAGACACAAAATTTAAAATTATTTATTTTTTGTTGATGCAAATAATTCATTCCTCACGATGCTCCTACATCAAAATACCAAGTAGGAAAATATTTGTGGCATAGCTCACAAAATGCAGTCGAGTCATTTAATCACTTTTCCAGTTGGAAATCAGCGTGCAACGAACTCCAACACTTAAAACACTTCATCCTACTCCCTTTTGAGCATTTGATGGTAACAACTCTGTTAGAATAACTGAGAGGGGGGGTGAATCAGTGGCCTTAAAAATAATTGCAAAAGATCCAACCAAAAACTTATCTCTCAAATATAATACCTTCAGTTATCTTACAGTCCCAATTTCATCAAGATGTATGCCATAAATAATCTTAACAAATATAAACTGCTCGGTAAGATATACTGTTTATCTTTTCTAGACTTTACAGAGTAGCAGCAAATAAACTTAGTGTTAACCGACCAATCCAATTTCAATAATGTGTAAAACAAAATATCGATGCAATGAAACATATAAACATTTGACACAGATTTTAACATGGAAACCCAATATGGGAAAAACAACCTGGGATCGGTAACGCAAAATATTTTCACTCTTCTGAAGTGAGCTCAGCGAAGAGCCAACCCTGTTAAAGGTTACAATACACACTGTTAAGTGTGACCTTGTTAGAGGATTTAAAACCAACAATTTGTCTTTTGACCTAGCACTCACTATGTTGTCAACAAGAAAACCTTTTGATACTCTTGATTTTTTGAATACAATAAGGACGGTTAAATCCCACTCGGTTAAAAGATTTTATGAATCAATGGTTAAACTGATACAGTAAATTATTTGTTCAAAAATACAACTTTTGATTTGCAAATATTCAGATCTATTGTTAGTCCAATAATACCTTTCTGATCAATATACACTTCAGTTCTTTTGCTTTCTTTTTGTTTTGCTCGGTGAATGCTCTGTCCTCTATTGCTCGGTGACTGCAGAATTTCTTGGCTCTGTTCTTCAACCTATATGATCAGATCTGCATGAAGAGTTCTATCTTCACACAAAATATATTCAACATTCCTCTTTTTGTTAATGAATTCCTTGTCTCTTTATATAGACAGGATAAGTCGCTCAACCTCCTTGTTTTTGTTGTAGATCTCTTCTTGATCCGTAAAACTCGCCATGCGTTGCCTTATGTCATAAAGCTCTCCTTTGGTTTTATTCCGTAAATCTCTGCTTGATAACTGTGAATAAAACATTTTTTAAATCTCATTCTTTGCTTTAGTTTAACTGATCGTTGATAATAACACAATCAATTAGTCAATCCCTAAATTGTAGCTCTGCCAGCTAAGCAATTTTGTCGCTCTTTAACTCCAGTTATGTTCGGTCATCAACTCCAGTTATGCTCGGTCATCAACTCTTGCTCGGTTACTGTTGTGCTTGGTATACATTGTGAACTGCTCGATGTTCCCTATCACTCGGTGTATACATACTTTTTCTGTTTTACCGACCACATAAACTTTGTCTCTTCAGATATTCAAGGTTATGATAATATGTGTATGAACAATCAAACCATATCAAGTTGACATCAATGACAATACAATACATTAACTGATTTAATGTCTTGCATTCACTTTTGCAGCTCGGTGATCAACTTATCATCTTCAAACATTCAATGAGTTATAGTTCATCAATCTCTCCATGTGGCACTAATGGAAATACAATATGAAATATGTAGTATAAAGAATGTCATAACACACCAAACTTATTGTTCTATAACCAATTCAAATATCTGAATCTCAATAAGCTCTTCTAGCTTAGATTTAATATGTTTAATCACAAAAAAAAATGTTTACCATACAGCTCTCCCTGTAGATTTGATTATGTTGTGTGCTCTCTCTTTTTTCTTTCCCTTCAATGGATAGGTGTAGCAATTTTGTCTTCTAATTTTGTCTCTTCCTTTCTTGTAGAATCTCTTCTCCCTTTTCTGGATAGATATGGAGTGATAACTCTCTCCAATTCTCTCCCTTTGATGGATGGTTATTTCATTTACAACAACTTTTAGATACTCTCTCCCTTTGTGTTGTAGAATCTCTTCTCCCTGATGGATATTTCATTGAATCTTTCTCTCCCTCATCATTAGATATTCATGATATATATTTCATTGAACCTTTCTCTCCCTTTTACAGCAATGCCAAAAAATATATATAGCTTTGTAGAAGCCAACAATATTTCTAGTGTGTGGTTCAGATAAGTACCTTCAGTGTACTAATATCTCATTGTAGTACATATCTCTGTTTGCAACAACATGATTAATCTTCTGATAATGTGTAGGCCGATGCAACCTCCAAGTCAGCTTAGTGACCAGTAGACAAGGGACGAACCCCTACTCTATTCCTCGGGTATTCAATGTATCTCTTGGCAATGGTTTTGTGAATATGTCTACTAGTTGTTCTTTGGATTGTACATATTCCAGTAATACATGTTTCTCTTGTACTTGTTCCCTCAAGTAAAGATATTTAATGGATATGTGCTTTGTCTTAGCATGCATCACAGGGTTCTTTGAAATGTTTATAGCACTTGTATTATCACAATAGATAATTACTGGGTCAAGAATTTCTTCATTCATACCTTTCAGCAATTGCTTGATCCATTCAATGTTACAGCAATTTGCAGCAGCAGCTACATATTCAGCTTCTATAGTTGATTGAGATATGCATCCTTGCTTTTTACTTATCCATGTGACAAGTCTATCACCCATAAAGAATGCTCCTCCTGTAGTGCTCTTTCTATCGTTTATGTTTCCAGCCCAATCAACAGCTGTATAAACTTGTAGCTCAAATTTGCCTTCTTTATTGTACCACAAACCATAGTCTTCAGTATTCTTTAGATATCTCAAAATTCTTTTAACAACAATCATGTGTGATTCGTTAGGGTTACCAGAGAATCCTCATTACCATTACAAGACTCAAAAAATTTAAGCATGGCTCTTGGGCATGGTTGCAATTTCATCTTCTTTATCTCGCTTCATTGCCTAAACTGTTGCAAGCTTTGGAACAATTGTAAAGTGTTCCTTCTCCTTCCCTAACTTTTTCAAAGACATCTTTCAAAAAACTAAACACAACTTCGATTAATCTTCATTTTCTTCTTCCCTATTGTTCAACAAATCCAAAGTCTACTAATTTACTTATTTATGTATCATGTATGTATTCAATTATCCTCTTGGGCATGGTTGCAATTTCATCTTCTTTATCTCACTTCATTGCCTTAACTATTGCAAGCTTGGGAACAATTGTAAAGTGTTCCTTCTCCTTACCTAACTTTCTCAAAAACATCTTTCAAAAAACTAAACATAACTTCGATTTATCTTCATTTTCTTCTTCCATATTGTTCAACAAATCCAAATTCTACTAATTTACTTCTTTATGTATCATGTATGTACTCAATTACCCATTATGAACAGCTTGTTTGTCGAATTTTCGTAGTTTCTGCTAAAGTAAATGACATGTATCTATTGGCAGCAAAACACACATAATCTAATATTTGTCAATACAATTTCAAAATCTCACCTGCCGCTTTGTTCCATTAAACTTCATGGTTGAGCTTGTTCTAGTCCCTCCCCTAACTCTTCCAAATAAAAGGCTCTTCCACTTGAGCAATCTCATCTTCCTCTAAAGAACACTCCTTTCCCCTTGCATTCTAGTGTGTTTGTGTGAGATGTGCTTAATTCCTCTTGCTCACTCTAATAACCTTCACCACTGTTTGAGTGTCCACTTGCACATGACAATCTAGCTCTATCCTAAGGTGTCTTTCATTGTCTCCTTGAAATATTCTCTTCCGCCTTCAAATGCACAATGATGTGCTCATTCATATATCTTTGACACTTTCCGCTTATTCTCTTCTGCATGCCTTGCCAACAGTTTAATTTACAAAACCCCTATTTGCACACTTGCATGCTCTATTGTCTTTGCTTCAAATTTTGCAACTTTTGTAATAAATGAGCTTGGTAATTTGTAGACATGTGTTTTGCCTTCATCTGTATACCCATCAACTCCTATGTTTCGATTGTGTCTTTGCATGTACCCTTCATATTGATTTCTGCATGATCCCACCATTAAGATGCATGTCCCTTTAATCTTGAGATTGCAAACTTCATCTTGTTTGGGTCTTCAATTGACTCATAGTTGGAATAATTCTCCATTTTTGATATCAGATTCAAATTTCCACTGCACATGGGAGGATCAAATCGCAATTTTCTCCTAACTTTTTCCATTGCCTTCAAAATATGCTCTTTGATTTAGTTTTGCCTTATCTTCCGAGTTGATTTCGGGTGTTACTTCATCATAATAATCACTGATGTCCACCATTCCTACTCCTCTACTTTGTGTCATTTTCATCACATTGAACCCAGTTGTGATGACTCTCAGCATATCCATAACCATTGGGTTTGTACCTCGTGGTGCCCCACCTTTGAAACATCGTCATCTTTGTGCCTTTCTAAGGCAAGTTCTCTTTAGTTACAAGTATTTTCTCTCTCTTCTTTACCCAAATCTTTGCCTTCAACTTTCTAAACATACTCTCCAAAGATTTGTTTTTGTCTTTGACTCTAAAGATACCTATATGTTTGCACATTGTACGACCATCAAGACCCATGTCCTTTAAAATTTGTGCTTGTTACCTTCACTCTTCTTAAGTCTTCAATTGACTCATAGTCGTAATGCTTCTCCATCTCTTATATGCATTGTATCAATTCTTCTGGATTCAAATTTCCATTGTAATTATGAGCATCAAATCGGGGTTTGCTCCTAACTTTTGTCATTGCCTTGAAAACTTTACTCTTTGCTTCATTTTCCAATTTAATTTTGGTTCTTACTTCCTCATTACCATCGCTCATGTACACCATTGGTACTCTAATTTGTATCATTTCCGTCACAACCAACCTCGTTCTGATGCCTCTCAACGTCTCCAAAATTGTAAGGCCTGCACCTCTTCATGCCCCGTGCCACTACAACAACATCCTCTCTGTGTCATCTTTCTATGCGTGTAATCTCCTCTTCATCTATAGAAGTCTAGTTTTCCCTTGTCTTCTAGTGTGCTTTCTTAAGACATCCTTGTTGTCTCCAGATCCATGTCTGTTCGATTTTTTTTCTTGCAAACTTCACTCTTTTTGAGTCCTCAATCGACTCATTGAAAAAATGCTTCTCCCCCTCTAATATCCATATTCAAATTTTAATTAAATCTAATGAATGTAATAAACAATGAAAGTGATAATGGCTGGTAAAGTAGAGAACGAATTTTATTATGCTCGGATGTCTAAATCAGCCATCGATTTCATGTAAATTAACATTTTGCAACTCATCTATATTACCATTCAACCATTTATAATTATTTTCATCTCACTATAGTGGTGAAATAAGAAACAACATTATCTTCGTTACAATTAATATTTACATCTCCCTACTTCATTTCTTTCTTCACTTCACACTCTTCCACCAAATGCAGTTGAAACACATAATTTACCAAGCTCAATGAAAAATCTAAATTCGTCAATTCAAGTCTAAATCAATCAAATCTCAAATGAAGATGAAATTTCAAGAAACCCAATTGAAATTCAAAGTTCACAAAACTCAATAAAATTAAAATCCACCAACTTAATTGGATATCAATTAAAACTCAACATTCTCCAAATTGAAATGAAAGTCAACCGAAATTGGAAGTTTTTCAAAGTTAACCAAACATCAATGAAAATCAAAGTCAACCAAACTCAATTTAAAATCTATGGTCGTCAAACCCAATAAAAAATAAAACGTTATAAGAATAAAAGTTTGCTAAACTCATTCAAAACCAAAGTTTGCCAGCGTGTATCACATGAATATGAAATCAGACCAACATAGTCTCCAATAATGTTAGATGGCCAAATGTACACTATGTTAATGTATACTATTATATATCATATGAAATTGAAAGTCAATTGAAAATCAAAATTCACCCCAATCAATTGAAACTCAATAGAAAATCAATACTCACCAACTCCGTCGAAAATAAATGTTTTTGAAACTCAACCGAAAATAGAAGTTTCTAAAATGCAATTGAAACGCTATTTGAAATAAAAATTTCTCAAAATCAATAGAGAATAAATGGAAAATCAAAGGTTGTACCAAACACAATTAGATCTCAAAGTCCACCAACCACACAAAAACTCAAATGAATATCCAAGTTCACCAAATTTCGTAGAAAATAAATGGATAATCAAAGCTTGCATCAGACTCAAAAGAAAATCAAAGCTTGTATCAAACTCAAAAAATTACCAAACTCAATTGAAACTCAAAAATACCAGAACTCAAATACATCTCAAAGTTAACCAAACTCGACTAGAACTCAATAGAAAATTAAACATTGTCAAAGTCGAAGAAACATCAATGGAAATTAAAAGTCTACCAAACCCAATAGAAAATAGATGGAAAATCGGTGTTTCATCGATTGAACGAATATAAGGGCCTCATAAGTTCATGTCTGCACCGACTCAAGATTTGAAATGCTTATTATAGGGATTTTCCAATGGCAAAGAACAATGAAAGGGCTTGTTCTCTTCCCAACCTTCATGGCATCATGAAACCTCATGGACTCTAGCCATACCCCCGAGAAAGGAATGGACTGCCATATAATAATGGTTTATGAAGAAAAGACTTTAGGAAAGACAAATTTTAAATTGATTTCTTTTTTGTTGATGCAAATCACCCATTCCTCGTGATGCTCCTACATCAAATACACCAAGTAGGAAAATATTTGTGGCATAGCTCACAAAATGGAGTCGAGTCATTTAATAACTTTTCCAATTCAAAATTAACTTGCAATGAACTCCAACACTAAAAGCAAAACCTCCTACTCCATTTTGAGCATTTGGTGGGAACAACTCCACTCTTCTTTTACAAAAAATTTCCTTCATTCTTCCTTCCTCTCATGGACTAATCACCATTGTCGCTCGTCCTCCTCCACAAAATTTTTTAATCTCATTCTAATTTATCCATACAAATGTTAAAATAATCTATTTCAAGTAAATTCAAGATTTCCATTTTGTCTATATTCACAATTTCCCAATTTATAATTTTATTTTCCTTCAACCGTACCAGTGAAATACAAATCAACAATATCATATTTACAATTAAATTTTACCTCCTTCCCCTTCACTTCTTTCTCTTCTTCGCACTCTTTTACTCCATCATGCATGTGGAGATCAACATCCTCGTTACCACTACAAGACTCAAAAAATTTAAACATGGCCTCTTTCTTTAGCACTGTCAAAATCTTTATTTTACACTCAATTGCATTGTCCAATACGTTGCATCCTCTAAAGGGTTCTTGGGCATGGTTGCAATTTCATCTTCTTAATCTCGTTTCATTGCCTAAACTGTTGCAAGATTTGGAACAATTGTAAAGTTTTCCTTCTCCTTTAACTCTTTCAAAAATGTCTTTCTGAAAATTAAACACCACTTCGATTTATCTTTTATTTCTTCTTCCCTATTCTTCAACAAATCCAAAGTCTACTAATTTACTTCTTTCTATATCATGTATGTATTCAATTATCCATTATGAACAACTTGTCTATCGAATTTCCGTGGGTTTTAATAAAATAAATAACATGTATGTATTGGCATCAAAACACACATGATCTCATATTGGTAAGTACAATATTGAAATCTCACCTTTCGCTTTGTTCCAAATAAATTAAATGGTTGAGCTTGTTCTTGTTCCTCCTCTACCTCTTCCAAATGAAGAGCTCTTACACTCGAGAAATCTCGTCTTCCTCTAAACAACACTCATTGCCCCTCGCCTTCTAGTGTGTTTGCATGAGATGTGCTCACTTCCTCTTGCTCACTATAATATCCTTCACCACTGTTCAAGTATCCGCTTGCACATGACAATCTAGATCTACCTTGAGATTTGTTTCATTGTCTCCTTGAAATTTTCTCTTCCTCCTTCAAATGCATATTGATTTGCCCATTCATATATCTTTGACACTTTCTACTTATTGTCTTCGGGATGCCTTCCCAATAGTTTAATTTACAAAACCCCTTTGTGCACACTTGCAGGCTCTTCTGTCTTTGCTTCAAAATTTTGCAACTTTTGTAACAGATGTGTTTGGTAATCTGCACGCATGCATTTTGCCTTCTTCTTTTTAACCATCCACTCCTATGTTTTGATTTTGTCTTTGCATGTACCCTTCATATTGGTTTTTGCATGATACTACCATTAAGATGCATGTCCCTTCAATCTTTGTATTGCAAACTTCATAGTTTTTTGGTCTTCAATTGACTCGCAGTCGAAATAATTCTCCTTCTCTGATATCGGATTCAAATTTCTACTGTACTTGGGAGGATCAAATCGCGGTTTTCTCCTAGCTTTTGTCATTGCCTTCAAAATATGCTCTTTGCTTTATTTTTGCCATCATCTTTCAAGTTAGTTGCGGGTGTTACTTCTTCGTCATAATAATCCTCGATGTCCATCATTCCTACTGGTGACATATAACTAATTGAATATTTGAAGATGTTAAGTTGATGATCATGCAAGGCATTAAATCAGTTAATGTATTGTATTGTCACTGATGTCAACTTGATATAATCTATATGGTCATGGACATACTACCAAAGACTTCAAAGAACTGATGAATCAAAGGCTATTCTTTCAGTAATGCACATAAGTCAACTATTCATAAAATGACTTGTATACACTGACAGAGTGCACACCGACGGACAAAGTAAAAGAGCAAAGCCACAGTGTTACCCAGCGATCAAATGCACAGCATTACCGACGAGCAAAGTCACAGTGTTGCCCGACGAGCAAAGCAGAGAGTAACCCGACGGACAAAATTACAGTGTTGCCTGACAGACGGAGATCCCAAAGTCAACTGAAGTCACACCGATGGAACAATCAATTATCACCGATGACTAATTGAAGTATTGACCGACAGAACAGAGAATTCAAAAACGACAAAATGCTTAGATGTCAAGAGCTAAATATAGACTTAACTGATACTTATCATTGTTTTATTCAACAAGATAAAATCGGAGATAAGTAAAGGATTTAAAGTTGCTTTGTCCAGTTGGCAAGAAGATCTCTACGAGATAAAACTGGAGTTTTGTTTTAAATCTTATTGGCGAGAATTTTGGATCATGCCAACATCAAGAAAGCTAAGAAACGGTGAATCATGTCTATAAAGAGACAACCTAATTCATTACAAATTTGGGGGAGAAAAAGAGAAAAGAAAATAGATGTTGAAGAGATTCTAAAGGAGAAGAAAGTCTTCACTCAGACCTGATCAACAAGCTGAGGAAAGAGCTAGATTCTGCAGACATCGACGAATAGTGAAACAACATCACAGAGAAGAACAGTGTGGAGCAAAGGTATTGAATTGATTATATTGATCAGAGAGGTAATGCACTTACAATAGATCTGAAAATCTGCAATTCAAGTTGTATGTGTGAACAGATCACTTTAGTGTTTCAGTTTAACCATCGAAGCATCAAGTCTCTTAACCCAGTAGGACTTAAAAGTCTTTTGTAATTGAGATACATCCCAAGGAGTATCAAAAAGTTTGATCATAGAAAGTAGCATTGGATATGTCCGATACCTATTGATAGGCCAAGTGAGTGTTTGATCAACGATGGTAGCATTAGATGCCAGATACTAAGTGACAAACTATCTTTCAAATCCTCTAACAAGGTCACACCTAATAGTGTGTTTGTAACCTTTAACAGGGTTGGCTCTTAACCGAGCTCACTTAAGAAGAGTGAAAATTTGGGGTACCGGTCCCAGTGGTTTTTCCCATAACAGGGTTTCCACGTTAAAAATCCATGTGTTATGTGTTTATGTTTCATTACTTTACTGTTTTGCATTTCACATAAGTTATTCTGGATTGATCAGTATACACTAGTTATTTACTGTGTTTCGGTAAATAGAAAGACTACTTAACGGTAAACATACAAAAGAAGGTTTTACAAAGCATTCCGACAAGTAGTAATTTAATATAAGTATTTCAACGCATTCATCTTGTAGGACTGAGTATAACTAGAGGCTTAAAAGTGGTAATAAGTTTTGAGGGTTGATTTAAGGATTAATTTTTTAGGCCACTGATTCACCCCCCCCCCCCCCTCTCCCCCCCTCTCAGTTATTACTAACATCCTACTCCTCTACTTTCTCTCATTTTCATCGCATCGAACCCAGTTCTGACGACTCTGAGCATCTCCATAGCCATCGAGTTTGTACCTCTTCGTGCCCCACCTTAGAAACATCCATCTCTGATATCCATTGCATCAATCCTTCTGGATTCAAATTTCCATCGTAATTAGAATAATCAAATCGGGGTTTGCTCCTAACTTTTTTTGTTGCCTTGAAAACTTCACTCTCTACTTCATTTTCCAATTTAATTTCAGTTCTTACTTCTTCATTATCAAAGCTCATGTTCGTCATTGGTACTCTTCTAATTTGTGTCATTTCCATTACATCCAACCTCGTTGTGATGCCTCTGAACGTCTCAAAAATCGCAAGGCGTGCACTTTTGGTGCCTCATGACTCTATGACCATGTCATCTCTGTGTCATCTTTACATGTGTGTAATCTCCTCTTCCTCTATAAAAGTCTAGTTTTCCCTTCTCTTCTAGTGTGCTTGCGTAAGAAATCCTTTCTTTCTCAAGGTGCATGTCCGTTCAAGTTTTTTGCTTGCAAACTTCACTTTTTTTGAGTTCTCAATCGACTCATAGACAAAATTCTTCTCCCTCTCTAATATCCATATTCGTATAATAAACAATGATGGTGATAATAGCTAGCAAAGTAGAGAACAAATTTTTTTATGCTCGGATGTCTAAATCAGCAATTAATTTCATGTAAATTAACATTTTGCATCTCATCTATATTACCATTCAACAATTTATAATTATTTTCATCTCATCATAGTCGTGAAATAAGAAACAACATTATCTTCGTTACAATTAACATTTACATCTCTCCACTTCATTTTCGTTCTCTATTCACACTCTTCCACCAAACTCAATAAAAACTCAGAATTTATAAAGCTCAATTAAAAATCTAAATTCATCAATTCAAGTCTAAATCAATCATATCTCAAATGAAGATGAAGTTTCAACAAACCCGATTGAAACTCAAAGATCACAAAACTCAAAAAAAAAAAAAATTCACCAACTTAATTGGAAATTGATTAAAACTCAACATTCTCCAAATTGAATTGAAACTCATCTAAAAAGGGAAGTGTGTCAAAGTTAACCAAACATCAATGAAAATAAAAGTCAACCAAACTCAATTTAAAACCTATGTTCGCCAAACCCAATAAAAAATAAAACGTTGTGAGAATAAAAGTTTACTAAACTCATTCAAAATCAAAGTTTGACAACGTGTATCACATGAATATGAAATCAAATTAACATAGTCTCCAATAATGTTAGATGGCCACATGTACACTATTTTATTGTATACTATTATCTATCATATGAAATTGAAAGTCAATTGAAAATCAAAATTCACCCCAATCAATTGAAACTCAATAGAAAATCAATGCTCATCAACTCAATTGAAAATAAATGTTTTTGAAACTCAACCGAAAATAGAAGTTTGCAAAATGCAATTGAAACGCTAATTTGAAATAAAAATTTCCCAAAATCAATAGAGAATAAATGGAAAATCAAAGGTTTCGCCAAACTCAATTAAAACTCAAAGTCCACCAACCACATAAAAACTCAGATGAATATCAAAGTTCACAAAATTCCATTGAAAATAAATAGATAATCAAAACTTGCATCAGACTCAAATGAAAATCAAAGCTTGTATCCAACTCAAAAAATCACCTAACTCAATTGAAACTCAAAAATCCCTGAACTCAAATAAATCTAAAAGTTAACAAAACTCCGCTAGATTTAATAGAAAATGAAGGTTGACCAAGCTGAACTAAAATCAAAGTTTGTCAAACTCGACTAAAATAAATGGTCTCGAAACTCAATCAGATCTCCAAGCTCAATTCAAAACCAGAATTTCTCAAAATCAATTGGAACTCAAACAAAAAATATAAAAGATGGAAAATCAAAGTTTCTTCGATTCAACAAATATAAGGGCCTCATAAGTTCATGTATGCACCAAGACTCAAGATTTGAAATGCTTATTATAGGGATTTTCCAATGGCAAAGAACAATGAAAGGGCTTGCTCTCCTCCCAATCTTAATGGCATCATGAAGCCTCGTGGACTCTAGCAATACCCTCAAGCAAGGAATGGGTCGACATACAATTATGATTTCCGAAGAAAAGACTTTAGCAAAGACACAAAATTTGAATTGATTTATTTTTTGTTGATGCAAATCACCCATTCATCATGATGCTCCTACATAAAATACACCAGGTAGGAAAATATTTGTGGCATAGTTCACAAAATGGAGCCAAGTCATTTAATCACTTTTATAATTCGAAATCAACTTGCAACAAACTACAACACTTTAAGCAATTCCTCCTATTCCCTTTTGAGCATTTGGTGGGAATAACTCCACTCTTCTTTTACAGAATCTTCACTTCATTCCTTCTTCCTCTCGTCGACAAATCGCCACCGTCATCTGACCTCCTCCACAAAATTCTTTTATCATGTTCCAATTTCTCCATACACACGTTGAAATTATCTATTTCAGGTAAATTCAAGATTTCTGTTTAGTCTATATTCCAAATTTCACAATTTATAATCTTATTTTCCTTTCACCGTACCAACGAAATACAAATCAACAATATCTACATTACAATTACCTTTTACCTCCTTCCCCTTCACTTATTTCTCTTCTTCACACTCTTTTACTCCATCATGTGTGTGCAGATCAACATCCTCGTTACAATTACAAGACTCAAAGAATTTAAACGTGGCCTCTTTATTTGGCACTGTGAAAATATGTATTTTACTCCCAGTTGCATTGTCCAAAACGTTGCATCCTCTAAAAATCTCTTGGACATGGTTGCAATTTCATCTTCTTTATCTTGCTTCATTGCCTCAACTGTTGCAAGCTTTGGAACAGTTGTAAAGTGTTCCTTCTCCTTCCCTAACTCTTTCAAAAACTTCTTTCCAAAAATTAAACACAAATTCGATTTATCTTTATTTTCTTCTTCCATGTTCTTCAACAAATCCAAAGTCTACTAGTTTACTTCTTTCTGTATCATGTATGTATTCAATTGTTGATTATGAACAACTTGTCCGCTGAATTTATGTGGTTTTAGTTGAAATAAATGACATGTAATTATTGGCATCAAAACACACATAATCTCATATTTGTAAATACAATTTTGAAATCTCACCTTCCGCTTTGTTCTGAATAAACCTCATGGTTGAGGTCATTCTTGTTCCTCCTCTACTTCTTCCAAATGACGCACTCTTCCACTCGAACAATCTTGTCTTCCTCTAAAGAACACTCATTTCCCCTCATTGTATAGTGTGTTTGCGTGAGATGTACTTACTTCCTCTTGCCCACTCTGAAAACCTTCACCACTGTTCGAGTGTACGCTTGCACATGACAATCTAGCTCTACCTTGAGATGTGTTTCGTTGTCTCCTTCAAATTTTCTCTTTCGCCTTCAAATGCATATTGATGTGCACATTCATATATCTTTGACACTTTCTCCTTATTGTCTTCTGCATGCCTTGCCAGCGGTTTAATTTACAAAACCCCTATGTGCACACTTGCAGGTTCTTCTGTCTTTGCCTCAAATTTTGCAACTTTTGTAACAAATGTGTTTGGTAATCTTCAAGCATGTTTTTTGCCTTTATCTTTTTAAGCATCCACTCCTATGTTTGGATTTTGTCTTTGCATGTACCCTTGATATTGGTTTCTGCATGATCCCACCATTAAGATGCATGTACCTTCAATATTGTGATTGCAAACTTCATCGTTTTTGAGCCTTTAATTGACTCACAATCGAAAAATTTCTCCATCTCTAATATCGGATTCAAATTTCCACTATACTTGGGAGAATCAAAACGCGGTTTTCTCCTAACTTTTGCCATTGCCTTCAAAATCAGCATTGTGCCCTCTTTGTGTCATTCTAAAGCAAGTTCTCAGCAGTTACAAGTCTCTGCTCTCTCTTCTTTACCAAAATCTTTGCCTTCAAATTTGTAAACATACTTTACCAAGATTTGTTTTTATCTTTGACTCTAGAGCTACCTATCAGTTTGCACATTATACGACTATCAAGACACGTGTTCTTAAAGATTTGTGCTTGTCATCTTCACTTTTCTTAGGTCTTCAATCAACCCATATTTGAAATACTTCTCCATCTATGATATCCATTGCACCAATTCTTCTGGATTTAAATTTTCATTGTAATTAGGAGCATCGAATTGGGGTTTTCTCCTAACTGTTGCAATTGCCTTGAAAACTTTACTCTCTGCTTCATTTTCCAATTAAATTTTGGTTCTTACTTCTTCATTATCATTGCTCATGTCCACCATTGGTACTCCTATAATTTGTCTCATTTCCATCACATCCAACCTCGTTATTATGCCTGGCAACATCTCCAAAATTGCAACGTCTGCACCTCTTGGTTCCGCGTGCCTCTACGAGAACGTCCTCTCTATGTCATCTTTCCATCTGTGTAATCTCCTCTTCCTCTATAGAAGTATCATTTTCCTTAGTCTTCTTGTGTGCTTGCATAAGACATCATTGCTTTCTCAAGGTGCATGTTCGTTCAATTTTTCGCTTAAAAACTTCACTCTTTTAGAGTCCTCAATCGTCTCGTAGACAAAATGCTTCTCCCTCTTCGTTATCAATATTGAAATTTTAATTAAATCCAATGAGTATAATAAACAATGAAAGTGATAATGGCTGGCAAAGTAGACAACGACTTTTTTATGCTCAAATGTCTAAATCAGCCATCGATTTCATGTAAATTAACATTTTGCATATCATCTATATTTCATGTATATTTCTTTTCTCTCTTCACACTCTTCCACCAAACTCAATCGAAACTCAGCATTTACAAAGCTCAATTAAAAATCAAAATTCATCAATTCAAGTCTAAATCAATCAAATCTCAAATGAAGATGAAGTTTCAACAAACCTGATTGAAACTCAAAGTCCACAAAACTCAAAAAAAAAATCAAAAATTCACCAACTTAATTGGAAATCGATTAAAACTCGACATTCTCCAAATTGAAATGAAACTCAACCGAAAATGGAAGTTTTCCAAAGTTAACCAAACATCAATGGAAATCAAAGTCAACCAAACTCATTTTAAAACCTGTCGTCACCAACCCCAATAAAAAAATAAAACGTTGTGAGAATATAAGTTTGCTAAACTTATTCAAAATCAAAGTTTGACGTGTCACATGAATATGAAATCAGATCAACATAGTCTCCAATAATGTTAGATGGAAACATGTACACTATTTTATTGTATACTATTAGCATCTCCAAAAACGTCAAGTTTTCAACTCCTCATACCCCACCTCTGTGACTGCATCCTCTATTCCCTCAAAACTTCACTTCACACATTACAACCCCTTGCTCTGCAACTTATATATGATTTTTAAAAGCTTGAATTGGCATCTTTTTTTATCCCACACATTTCCCTTTCATTTTTCTCCCCTATTTTCTCTTCCAATGTTTTTTCATTTCTCTGCATGTACTTTTTGATTTTGGTGCTGACTTGCACCCTCCCCATGCCTAGCTTTTCAACTTCAAATATGCATGGTGTTTTTTTGTCTTTTTATCTACAATGTTTAGTAAAATAAATTAAAAATAAAATGGTGCTAGATCTTCCAAAACTATCAAGCCCTTTTTCTTCCCTTATTTTCATTTTCTTCACTTGAAATGCTAACAACAAATAAAATGGTTTAGCTATATTTTATTTCATTATGCCTTTTGGTATTCACTGTCTTCCATTCCAATGCCACAATATGGTGCCTATCACATGAATGTGAAAGTAGATTAATTGAAATCAAAATTCACCAAAATAATTAAAAATCAATATAGAATAAATTCTCATCAAGTGAATTGAAAATAAGAGTTTGTGAAACTCAACTGAAAAATATAATTTTGCAAAACTCAATTTAAACACTTTTTGAAATCAAAGTTTCTAAAACACAGTTGAAAATCAAGCCTTGCATTATACTCAATTGAAACTGAAAATTCACCAAACTCAATTAAATGTCAAAGTTAACCAACTCAATTAAAACTCAACACAAAATTAAAGTTCACCAAAACTATTTGGAAATAAATAGAAAACCAAAGCTTGCACCAAACTCAAATGAAAATAAATGGAAAATCAAAGCTTCTATCAAATTCTATTGAAGCTCAAAAATCACCAAATCCAATTGAAACTCAAAAATTGCAAAACTAGATTATAAATCTCAAAGTTCACCAAAACTTCATTAAACACGATATAAAATTCAAAGTTCACCATACTCAAATAAAAATTAAAGGTTTCCTAACTCAATTAAAAATAAAAGGCCACCAAACTCAATTAAAAATAAAAGGCCACCAAACTCAATTAAAAACCAAAGTTTGTTAAACTTGCTTGAAAATATATTGAAAATCAAAGCATGCAAAAATTCAATTAAAACTCAAAAAATAACCAAACTCGAATAAAGTTCACCAAACTCCACTAAAATTCTATAGTAATCCCAACTTCAGCAAATTTATTTGAAGATCAAAGTTTGTCAAGCTTAAACGGACACCAAACTCAATTGTAAATTAATGTTAAATTGACGTTTATCAAACTTGAATGAAACTCAAATGAAATTCAAACATCACCAAACTCAATTGAAAATGAAGTTTCAACAAACTCAATAGAAACTCAAAGTTCACAAACCTCAATCAAAAATCAAAATTCACCAACTTGATTGGAAATCAATTAAAACTCACATGAAAATCAAAATTTGTCAACTCTATTGGAAATCAATTAAAATTCAATGTTCTCCAAACTCAATTCAAACTCAATCAAAAATTAAAGTTTGTGAAAGTCAATCACACATCAATGGAAATCAAAGTCCGCCAAACTCAATTGTAAATCTAATTTCACCAACTCAAGAGAAAATAAATGGAAAATCAAACCTTGTATCACAATTGAAACTAAATTGAAAATGAAGTTTCCGCAAACTCAATTGAAACTCAAAGTTCGCAAAACTCAATTAGCAATCAAATTTTACCAACTCCATTGAGAAATCATTGTAAATATTCTCCAAAATCAAAATTCACTAAACTCAATTAAATATTAAATTTCACCAACTCCATTGAAAAATCAGTTAATATTCTCCAAACTCAAAGTTCACCAAACTCAATTGGAACTGAAAGTTCGCTAACTCAATTAAAAATCAAAACTTGCCACCTCAAGTAGAAATCAATTAAAACTCAATTCAAAATGAGCTTTCAACAAACCTAATTGAAACCCAAAGTTTGTGAAACTCAATTAAAAATCAAAACTCGCCAACTCAGTTGGATATCAATTGAAACTCCATATTCTCCAAATTCAATTGAAACTAAATTGAAAATGAAATTTTGTCAAAGTCAATCATATATCAATTGAAAATCAAAGTCCACCAAACACAATTGAAAATCTAACATCACCAAACTCAATCAGTAATAAAACTTTTGTGTTCCATGATGTTTCAAGGACGAGGACAGGGATGGGGGAAGGCAAGGGACGCGTTTCTTGGATGTTTCCTAGAGGGTCAATTTTAGGGGACGACAAGTGGCGACAATATACAATTTTTTAAATATGTAAACGAACTTTTGAAAATATATTAATATATTATAAGAAGAGTGGAAAAGAGAGATATATCAATAACTGGTAACAATAATATCAATATGTAAATAAATCATGAGAGCAATAGTGTAACAACATAATAAATTTCAATAAAGCATCATAAGAGCAGTTTCAAACATAAAAAATATATGGTCAATCAATATCTAAAAGTCTCAAACCTGTATCCAAAAGTCTTAAACATCAAAATACAAACAGTCTAAGAAACTAAGCCTCATTCGGGTTATTACTATCCAAAGACTCAAAACCATCTAAGTCATTATCACCCACCAGCATAAGTGGATCATCCAATGGTAGCCACTATGGTTAATGCCAAATAGTAAACATTTTGAAAGCAAATAAAGTACAATCATACAAAAAAAAAATAGTGCATCTTTTTAATTTCAAAACTCAAGAATGAAACTTTTCAAGCATTGTAGTAAGACTTGGACTTGGCATGACTCAAAAAATTAAACAATTGTAACTTTTAATGTGTATTTCATTGAATATATTTTATTCTCGTGTATTTGAAATTAGAATAGTTTTTTTGATTCTCGTGTATTTGAAATTAGAATAGTTGTTTTGATTCTCATACATTTGAAATTAGAATATATTATTTTGATTATCATGTGGAGGTATAGAAGTAAACGAAATTTTTAAAAAAAAAAAATTAATGCTAGGGGCATTCCCAGTTGTAGGGAACGACTTGCCATTTTTGAGATGTCTCCCAGTCTACCATCCCCAAAACGGCTAAGAGATAGGGATGTCAAATTTTCAACAGGGGACACATCCCCAAGTTTCATAGTAAAACTTAGAAAAACTCGATTGAGTATAAAAAATTGTCAAACTCAATAAAAAATAAAGCACAACAACGATGTCTATAACATGAATATGAAATTAGAACAAAACAGTCTCACACAATGCTTTTTATTATAAATGCAACAAAACAAGGGTTTTGACCCTAAAAAAAAATTCGAACATGATGCTTATAGAAGGTCGCAAACAGACCATCAACAACACAACATAGGCCATAACATACCACTTAGAGCACACTAGTAGAACAACTAGGAACCCACCATAAGGGTGGGTTAGAAATTTCACCCACAACTAGAGGAGAAGTTTATGAAGGAGGAAGAACTACCTTCTCTCCTAAAATGAACAACAATGTAGGCAATATTGTCGTTTAGAACATCATTACAAGGGGGAGAAAGAGAGGAAATCCCCTAACAAAATTTGTCAACATCTAGAGCAGACTGCTAACAAAGTGAAATGCCTTCCACCAAGAGGTTGTTGGAAATATATGATGTGCCCAATGATTGGGAGGGGGGGTGAATTAAGAATCAATAAAACATAATCCTTTTAGTCCACAATTAGATTAGCTTATTTGTTTGCATGCATATAACTTGAAAGTAAAGAATCAGATACAACACATAACACAATATTTGGTTACCCAGAAACCTTCCAAAAGAAAGTAAAACTGGGGTAGGGATGATACCCACAAGATTTAGTACTGCAGTATAAATTTAGCATGTTAAAGATTACAATGACCACTTCTAATGGTCTGCCATGTTAGGAGCATAGAAAGGACTGTTAGGTCCACCTTGTTAAAGGATTTTGTACAATACAATAAGTAATGCAACTCTGTTATGAGATTTAAAGAAAAGGACTGTTAGGTCCACCTTGTTAAAGGATTTTGTTGATCCACCTATGAGAATGAACGAGTTGATGATATGCTCTGTGCAACTGTGATTGCTTAGTAAGATCCTTTGAAATATAACTGATCACCTGAATGTGATAGATAAGTCTCTATTGTCCTGAACACTTCTTCACTTAACTCAAATTGTCATTCGCATAATCATATCATCTTCTGATTATACATTCATACTATATACATATTCTCCTTCTTAATTGGATAAACAAACTATCTTACATATATATCTTTATCCAACAAATAACTTTGTAAGTTAGCTTGCAATAAACAAATATATATTTAACAATATATGCAAAGTCGGCTTCAAACTGCCACTCGGGTTCAAAAGACTACTCGGGTGATAAATTGACACTCGAGTGATAAACTGTCACTCGGGCAAATACTAAACACTCAGGTGATGTTGAACACTCGGGCAACACTGTATACTCGGGTAACATTGTGTACTCAAGTAACACTGAATGACTAAGTGTTTTGACACTAATTGACAATATGTCTTGCCATAAGGTCTACAAGGGAGGGAGCAAAATAGAGGCAATAGGCAAAGTAGGGTCTAAAGAGCAAGAGTGGCCAAACTAGTAGCAAGAGATGGAGTAGCATTCACGGAATGTAAGGAAGCCTCTCCAGTAACAAGATGCTCAACATCATCTAATTGATTGAATGCCTTACTCTCTTATTATTAAATATTGATCCTCATAGATTAAAAAGAAGAGATAAGTTTCAAATTCCATTCCATATTGATCCTTCTTAGATGTCCATTTCAATTGGATCCTTGTCCCTTTTATATCTTCCCATATCAGTGAAGAGTCATGATTTTTCATTACTTTGCCATTTTGAAAGAGTCACGACTCTTCACCCTTAACTACATTCTAAATATTTTAGGAAATTGTTGTCTTGAACTATTTTCTTTATTTTAATTTAATGATACAAAATAAATGATTTCTTACTTTTGTGGGGACATGACATTGGGCCTAATGCTACTCTTGGTGGTGCTACCATTCCTTGTACCACCGTAAATAACCCATCTGTTAGCCCTTGTTCAGCTACTTTCCTAAGGAGATTACATTATGCCACCATCTTTTTATCCACTTTTTCCTTATGAGCTATAATCTCTATGGGATTCATGGGAGCTTCATTTGTACTTGGTTCCCATTTTTTCTTCTTATCCTTCTTCCTTTGGTATATCTTGGTGGCTCTTAACTGGGAGTTATCTATGGGATTTTGTTTGTTCCTTTGTTGCTCAATGGTTTTTGGCAGTCTAAGATTAATCAATTGCTGACTTCTATTAATCACCTTAGCTATCACCGCCTCAATTATGGGATCGTCTTTGTCAACCCACCTGATTGGGGACACAAACCTCTGAGAAACATTATGTTCTTCATATTATGAATCCAAAATTTCTCCATCATCAAAGAAGTTATTTGTAATGTCCTTCTTGATGTCAATGGCTTTCATCTGAAAACTCGTTAACCTACAATATCTCCTCTTCTTGGCCTCAAAATTGTCATGTGTTCTAGCTAAGAAATCCTCCAATGCAAGCTAATGATTAGGATGTGAATTAGGCATGGACTAATTTTTCCTTTTCGTTCATTAATTAACCTCTTAGACTCATTATTTAATATTTAGGACCTCTAATTTATAAGTTTCCTCTTTAGCTACATATAGGTTCAAACACTTATAAAATCTAAGTGTAAAGACAAATCATGTCCCGCGCTTATGCTTTTGCATCATTAGAGCCTGAAGCTCTACAATCTGACTTCAAAATCCTAACAATTTGATTTTGTCATTCCAGTGTTTTTCGAGGAGGAAAGGGTTGCCAAAGAATCCGTTGAGCCTTATATATGTTTCATTTGGATGAACCAAGTACCCAAAACGTCTACTAGTTCCATTGCCTCCTTGGACTACCCGAAGCCCACATCACTTGTTAGTCTGTTGATAACTACATATAAGAAGGCATCATTGGCCCTCCTAAAATGAGTGTTTGTTTGTTTGAAGAGGATTTGGGTAATGTGTTTACATGTTGTGGCCATCCCTAGAACCTCCCCCATTCTTTCTTGAGTGTCAAGACCCAGGTATATCCCTCCTCAAGAAACTAACCATATGACATATGAGGTCATGAAAAATTTGTTGGTGTCCTTTACTTTGCACTTTTGCTCATGTATTTATCAAAGATGATCTGAGCCCAATCAAAATAATGTTCTCTCTTGAGGATGGAAGTGATGTAATAATATATCCAAGGGCTATCATATATGGATTCCTACATTATAAAGGCTTTTCTTACCATGATATTGATATCTGTTACAACATCCTTGAATTTTATTCTCTTTATTTTGTCCACGATCTTATTGACAAACTTCCTTGACTCCTTCGGCCAATGTTTGTTAAGGTGTTCCTTACTTCTCTCTACTCTTTTTGACTAATCAGCCAAAGCTTCTTCTTCTCCCACTATAAGGACTTTGTCAAATACATGAATCCTACAGGTTTGGGCCACCATGTTAAGGGACAATTCCACAATTACATTCCCCTCGGCATCAATACACTGTCAGGTGACCTGATTCTAGTGTTAGGCTATGGTCACATCTGTTCAGGAGATTGCAATGCTTGTGTGAATAACATTGCCTAACTCAACCACGACAACCCTATCTTCCTGTAACAATCATTTTCATGTGGATCCAATGTTGCCCCTTTCATTGCATCTATGTCCACATGTCCAATCTCAAAGTTTGTTAACCCTTGGACTTCACCTTTCAGCTTGAGAGTATCAACTACCTTTGATACAAGTATTTCATGATTGTCGGGCTCTTTTCAATCCTGAATTTTTGTTTAGTCTTCCTTCTGGCCTCTGCAACATCATCCTCTACTCTCACACCTGCCATATAATTTCAACAAGTCTTGCAAAGGTGGGAAAGCAGAATTACAATCATCAAAAGTTTCCTTAGGAACCACTTTATAGAAATCATGAATCAGCCCCTTAGGTTACTATGAAGTTTTGGGGGACCAAGACCTCCGGGGATTGGATTTCGGGGAACCCTATGTTTACACAAACAAAGTTGGGAAGGTTTGGGTCTAAGACTCTGTCATGATAAGTCTATCACTAAAGTTTGGGGGTATAAAACCTTCATATGCTTAAGATACGAGACTTGGAAATCCGGGACTATTCTCAATTCTTTTGGATTTCGTGATTTTGAAATATCCTTTCTTTACAACATTGCCCCAAACTTCATGGTTTGGGGAGATGGATACTTCATGCTTTATACGCTCAAAGGGATTGGTTTGACTAGTCTCCCAAAGTCGGAAATCCTAGAGTGATTTCCTTTCAATAAGGTTTGATTTAGATTTCAGGTTTTGAGGATACAAGCAAACAAGGACCATTCTCAGTAAAGGTTAGACAACAACCCCAAAGTCTAAAATCTCGAAGGTGTTGGCTTATTACATTGTGATTTTGAATTTCAGGTTTCGGGGTACCAGTGTATGGTCTGTTGGTGACTGTTTTGAACAAGGTTCGGAAGGGAACCCTGGAATCTAAAGTTTTGAAGGACTTCACTTTGATTGGTTCAACTCTAATTTTGGGGTTCGATTATATGGTTTGCTCACTGTCTACTTGGTTAAGGTTTGACCAGAACCCCAAAGTTTGTAATTCTAAGAGCTCTTGATTTTAGAATTCACAAAGGGGATCTCGGGAACCTAGGCTTCCGAAGGTTTGCTTGCATTCTTGAATGACACTCAATCCCTAAGTCCATAACTCCGAAGTGAATTCAAGATTTAGTTGATTTTAGTGTAGGCAAGGTTTGAGCTAGGGTTTTTAGGAAACATGGAGTCTGAAGTCCTAAACTGATGGAATTTCCAAAATATACCATATTATCGTATGTACTAGGACAAAGAACTGAGGTGCGGGAAAATCCTTAAATGAGGCTAAATTTCACATTTTGAAGGCATATTCAGAATCTAAGGTTGCACAACTTGCAAAACTATGCTACGCATTGGATGTGAGGTCGAGCAACTATTGAATCTAACGAAGAAATCAACTTATTGCTAAACTAAGAAAATGGGAAACCCTACCTACAAAAGAGAACAAAAATGAAACAAGAAACAAACAAAAAAATGCGGGAAAGGAAAAGGCCTACCTCAAAACACGCAAACATGAGGAGAAGGGACACACAGGGATTGAATCCACAAACAAGAAAGCTTTAATCACACAGAACAATTGAAAGCAAAGTCACAAGGAAGCTCTCTTGCACAAGCTCGCAAAATAGCTCAAAAATTGCAAGGTGGGTGTAAATTGAGCCCTATCGAGTTTTTTACAAGTCACCTTTATAGGTGCAATAAATGCACCTTGGATGGTCGTATGGCTAGTGACCTTGGCGTACATGTAGGAAATTGGGACTTTAGCATTCCAAGGTTTTGGGAAACACGAGAACTAAATGTTCCTTGATCTCTCGAGATCCTCATGTCTTAAGTTCTTAAGGAAGCCACAACAAACAGAAGGAAACATCAGGGTCTGAGATTCCCAAGAAAGCTAGGGAAACCTTTGGATACTCTAGAGTCAAGGATACTCGACAAAAACCAAACAATGAAGACAAGAAGCAAAGAAGGGAAATAGAAAAGAGGGGACACAAATTTTGTCAAACAAAATGTAGGGATGAGTATGCCCGACATAACAAGTTGCCTACAAAGTTGACTAAAAAAATTGGCTACTCGATATAGATTTGATGAGGTTGCTAAAACTTGTATATTAATGTTGAAACTTGGACTATTGTTGTCCAAATATCTACCTAAAGGATTTTTCTATCCTAATGTTCAAGAAGAATTTATTATTGTAAGTTTCCAATAATTTTTATGCCAATACTCTTGGTTAATAAGAACTTGACAATGGAATTTTTTTCACAAGTTTGGTGTTGAATCTCCTATTTCTTGGCACTATATAAAGATTCTAAGAAGATCTACACCTGATAATGTTCATATCAATATTATAATTTCAAAAGTTTTTGGACTTTTTTTCAAAACTAATAGCATTGGCTATAATATAATGATCTTTATAAATCTCTCACTATGACATTGACCTTGAATATCTTCTTACTTATTGCAATGTTATGCTCTTGTGAAGGTTAACACTTATCTCATTCACATTGAATATATTTTGACTTTCTCAATCGCAGCTGTTGTAACAAGATTTTCACTAAGGATGTTAACATATACTCTCTTATTTCCCATTGAAATATAAGGTTATTGCAATGATAATCTCTTTAATGTTGGATCATGTCGATTTTCTTATGGTTCCAGTATAGTGTTGTGACTTCTAATATTTTGTTGTTCATTTTCAATAGCTTTTAATGTTGGCATCTAGTATATCTCTCTCCATTTTAACATAATATCACTATGGTTATAGATATCTATGATGTTGGTTTGATCTTCTAATTTGCATTGGAATAAGATTATTCGACAACAAATATCGCTAGAAATTTGTCAAGGCCTTTATGTTGAATTCTTTTAATGTTTATGTAACTTAAAATTTATCCTTGTTGGTCATTCATAATATCAACAAAAAAATATTTTGGCTACAATATATAACATTGGAGTGTTAGTATGCTCGACATTCTGGACACTAAGGTCGTTGCTCTCTCTAAGAAATTGGAGGATAGCAATGCCATGCTGAAGAAGATTCTACAGATCAGCTATGAGGGTATGCGTGCCTCGACGGAGAACCTTGATGCCCTGGTTAGCATGTTGGATGGGAATGGCCCCAAAAAAGGCATTGTTATTGTTGAAGACGATACTGAGGATATCGCTGCCATTCCTCCTGGACAAGGGAAATTGACCCCTGCTAGCCTCAAAAAGAAGGAAACAGCTACTTCCAGGCATCTCATTGGCCTTAAAGCGACCGTTAAGAAGATGTGTGAATTTCTTCCTCTTATTTGTGTGACAACTTCATAATTAAAGTGTTTGTCATAAATTAATAATTCTTCACTTTAAAAAAACAAACTCATAATATTGGATTTTCTATTGGCTTTGTCATACAAATTCTTGGTTAAAATGCTATTTTCAAATCAACAAATGTCTTTGGTGGAAAAATCTACCACTAGCCATTCCTTTTAATAATTTTGGTGATGTTATGGTATCATTTAAGTGTTGTTTTGAACGATCTGACATCTCACTTCCTATTTTATTGGTTGTGTAATCATTTTAACTAGTATTTTGACCAAAACTATTCCATAACATTTTGAATAGTTTCACAACTACAATTCAAAGTTGTTCTAAAAATGCATTCACCAAGTTTTGTGCTCTAAATTAAAAAACTAAATGTATATTCAGTGTAGAAGAATTTCAACATCTAAGAATGATTTTAGGAAAAGAGATTTAATTGGAAAGAGTGTGATTTCAAGAAAAAAGAAAAAAAATCCTTTTTTTTAATTTTTTGTGTATAACAAAATCTTTCTTTAGTTAACATGTTTATTTAAAAAGACAATAGAATTGAACAAATACAAAAGATCAAGAAATCACCAAATATTTAAAAGAAAACATTCATATAGAAATTAATTAAAAAATATCAAATTATTTTAAGATTAAAATTTGAGCAAAAGTTTAATCTAGATAGATAATAACTTACATGTTTTAAAATTGCTAAACACAACTCAAATCCATCATCCATTCTTCATACATCCTTCACTTAGGTTACATAATTCTGTCCAAAATGAGAAACACCAATCATATTTAATGCATTATATTCCACCAAAAAAGTAATTTCATTAAATTCAAAAAAAGCATTATGAATCCACATCTCATTCATAGAAAATAAAATATAATAGAGACAAATGTAGAAGATATTTTATTATTTTAGACTACTTTCAAAGAAACTAAGAATTAGTATTTTCCTTAAAGTTAAAAAAAATCTATAGATTAACTAGCTCTTGTGAATTTCTCTCTTTCTATTTTAAGAGCTCAACCTTTAACATCCTTTAACATAAAAAATAATACTTATTCACGTGAGAGATTTGGCAAAATGGTACATATAGAGACCTAATTTATTAAACATTATTAATTCCTGCCTTTGGCAGAATAACTATTGCATTCATTCAGTCTAATTTTTCAATTAGATTAACCAATCATATTACAGAATTTAAAAAATTAAATGCAACTTCTATAGTTTATATCTATTTTTCATTTCCCTTGATTATTTAAATCTTGTTTTTCTTTGATTTGATTGGTCTATACTAATTT
>MU226831.1:1400769-1411461 GCA_018584345.1 Thuja plicata | reverse complement strand
TTAAACTGGCAAAGAATCCGGTCTTCCATGAAAGAACCAAGCATGTCGAAACTCATTGTCATTACATTCGTCAGCTGGTTGAAGATAAATCTATTCAGTTACTGTATGTGCCTACATTAGAGCAGTCAGCAGATATCTTCACCAAGTCTCTTGGTCATGATAAATTTGTAAAATTCAGGGAAGCTATTGGTATTGTTGATAGATTGAGCATTATAGGAGGGTATTAGAATGTTTCCATGTTTGGAAGATTCTGTTTCTAATGCTCTGAATCAGTTACGATTCACTGGCAGACTATTTGTAGATAGTTGCTAAATATTGTTTGCTAGAGTTGTATATATGAGCTTCGCTCATTGTAAGTTAATTAATTCAATTTAATGTTCATAAAACATTACTGTATTAATATTTACATCTGTAATATATATACTCGTTAGTAATAATGGAGTCATAATCATATATATATATCCATGTTCAGATCCGTTACTATTTAGTATCTGAAGAGGAAGGGACTGAAGTGTTTCCAAGGAGAGGCCTGTCTAAATCCAGCAAATAGGTCGATTCCCAAGATATGGTAAGGATCAGCATCCCTTTAAAATCTTGAAGGCATAGTCTCAAGACAGCATAGGCTTGGATCTGTAAACTTTGAGGGAACCTATTGTGATTGGTATCTAAGCAACTTGGTTACATTCTAATCTTCTTCTTCTCAAACTAAAATGTAATAAGGGTAGCGTGGACATTAAGGATCATAAATAGTAAGATTGCTTAATATGTTTGGTAAACGTATAACTTTCCTTACTTTGAATCATAGTTGGAAGACTTGCCAAAACCAAAAACTCGCCAAGGCCTGAACAAAAAAATCGGGAAAAACTTGGTCAGTTTTCGGCAAAAAACTTGGGAACTTAAAAAATTGCCTAAATTTAATTAGAAGTGCATTTTTTTTTACAAAATCCAATGAGAAGATGCATCCAATGAGTCAATAAATGAGAATATAAAAGAAACAAGTTGAGTCTAGATATATTTAACTCAAAGTGGGTACAAAATTGCATTCTCATGAGGAATGTTGATTGCTGGAAGCAAAATAGTAAATAGTTTATGTAAAACTAAAAGTAAATACATCATTACAATTACATCTTCTTCTTCCATGTTGTTGTATGGAGCCTAATCAGACTCGGAGGTTAATTTTTCCCCACTTTTATTCGCGCAATTTCCCCCCAGATTTGTTTCAACAGGGGTTTCGGAGCAGGGCCTACAAGATGGGGTCAAGGGCCAGCGCCCCTTGCGGGGTCTAGGGGCATCTGATTTTTCTTCAAAAACCACCTCAAATCCACTTCAAATCAATGAAATCAGTTTGCAAGGGTTCGGAAGAGTATTTTTTCCCCTCTAAGCAAAATAGAAGTGAACAAATGAGAAATAAAATTGGCTGGGGCCGTTTTTTTGCCTTTAAATGCTGGAATGAGACTACAAATGAGTTTTTGGCAAAAACTCGGCAAGTAATCGATGAGTTTTACCCAAAAACTCAACGATTTTTTGGGGCGAGTAAAAGTCAGAAAAACTCGCAGAGCCCAAAAACTCGACGAGGTTTTGCAACTCGCCGAGTACTCTGCAAGTGTTCCATCTATGATTTGAATAATGGAATAGCATAGTTGGAATCAATGTCTTAATCAATTAAGTTTAAGCCTAAAGTATATTAAGTATAAGACATTTATGGCTATAGTAGGCCTAAACCTAGCAAGGGACATTACAAATTTTTCTGATAAATTCGGTTCTGGGTTTGCAATTTTTATTATTGGTAAATGAATAGAAAGGTTTACAAGCAATTTTACAAAATAATTGAATATATAAAATACCAAGGCTCTTAATCTTCACTAAGATTTGTTAAAACATGGACCAAAGGAAAAACAAACAAAGCAGCTCTGCTGAATATAGGCTCTTAATATTCAATTTATAAAAAACTACATAATAAATAAGAGCCGAAGAGTTAGCTATGATATTTATGCGAGGTAGTTGAGATAAAGTTGGCCTCAATGGTGAGGATGACGAAAGTTATTGCTTGGTCAGCTAGGCATGCTGTGAGAGGCCCTGTTGTTTGTTTGTGCTGACAAGATAATTAATTTATCATTCCAACATCCCCTCATAAATTAATTATGCCGATTAATTGTTTTCCTATATCCCCCCATAATCTAGAAAGGATGGGTCCTAACTCAAAGTGTTATTAGATCCCCATTTACAACACTTATTCAAGTTCTCCTTGAGTGGGCTTTAGTGTGCTACTTCGTTTTTCTCACTTTCTCTCATCATAATCACCTTGGGATTTTGCAGCTTATCCCTAATCAATACACTTCTCAAATGTTTCTAGCTAACCACAAGCTCTTCACACAAACGATTTCTAGCTGACCATAAACTTCGCACTCAAGTGGTTTCGGCAAGCCACAAACCCTGCATAAAAGTGGTTTTGGCTAACCACAAACCTCTCAAAAAATGGTTTTAGATTACCACAAACCTCACATGACAGGGATACTAACTTATAATGCACACACACTTTCTCATCATGACTTTGGGCTTTCTTCACTGACTTTGAACGCTTCTTCTTTTCTACGTGCATTGATTATTGAGTCCATATAAAAAGTGATCCATATACCGCAATACATGGGCACTAAACCTTCGTACTCACTAGTTCTATAGGAATCTTTTTCATCTACATGGTTCATCAATATGTTAAATTCTCCTGTAAATATTACATTGGTCCTTCACACTTTGAGATTAAATCATCTCACGTTCCCCCCTTAATCAAAGATTCAACTTCTTTGTTTCATCATCAAGCTTAAGATTATTCCACAACTTGATGCCACATCCTCTCAAAGCACAAGAGGATACACACTACATGATCATCACAATAATCCATGCAGGCTTGACTCAACAAGGCTTGCAAAACACTTGGGGACATTAAACTTGCCTATAGCTAAGTTCTACATCTTTGGGCCAAAAAAGTCACGGTGTATCGGGTACAACCAATCATGCATCCCCAAAAACAATTAGGTACAATACATACTTCAATTTTGCATTTTAACAAAAGGTGACTTGAACTCAATTACTAGCACTCAAATACAATTCCATTGCTTAAGCCCATTTACATCTCAATACTATGCATATTCTCTCATCTCCAATCTAAACAATTTAGCGATCTCTATTATTATACTGAGATTCTTTCTTGTCCTAATTACTTCAAACAACGAACTCATCCCACGACCTGCCTTCTCTTCTTTGACAGCCAATTTAGTGATCTCCTTCGTTGTTGAAACCATCTCTCCTCCTGCAGCAGTATCGACTCCTATGACCTCTATTTGTCTTTAGGCTCCATGGCTTCACTTTGCACAACGACTTAATAGCCTTCAAACAAACAACAAAAATCTCTAATATGTGGCACTGCCTTCACATGATCTATGTTTGTCTCTTCCATTTCCTCTGATGGCAACAAATAGCAACAATCTTCTTTTCCTCTAAACCATCTTTTTTTATGTGCAAAAGAAAACATCTCTTCTGCCTTAATATGCTTGGTGATTTCTTCAAACAACAGCTTTCTTAGTTATCTTTGATTGTGATCTTCCACATTCTCTAATTCTCCTTGGCAGTTGCATTGCAAACTTCTGCAAGCAGCTTTGACATCTGTAGCTTTACTTCAAGCGATCTACATCTCTGCTTAACCAGGAACCTCCTACAATTGCTCTGAATCCTGATCTTTTTCTACTTCAATTCGCCTTTGATCTTCCGCAAACAACTTTAACGCCTATACACACCATTTAAATTTTTTTGTTATAGTGGTGACTAAGCAAATCAGAAAACAGTCTTTTTGATAGTTGCAGCTCTTCCTACAAAAAACCTTCAATGACCGTCTTTTGACTGACAGCTGGGGGATTTCGAGTACCAACAATACGCTTGGACTCTTGGCTGACTGCTTCAAAACCACTGTAGATTCCTTTGCAATTTTCAATACCTTCTTAGAACAGTGAATATTAGCCTAGGCACAACAAAATGTGATGGCTGATATAATGGGAGTGACAGATTTCTTTTGCACAGCTATTATTTTGCTATGATCTCCTTTTACTAAGGTACCTCAAAATACATAGAAAAAATTACAGTGATAATTGAAGCTCTGGATCTTTGTCAGCTGCCCCAACAGTTTCAGACCGGTGCCAGAACTCTTTAGATTTTTTTCGCACTCCCCAGGGTCTTTAGAAAATAACACTGCCAATTCTTTCCCTTTGCAAAGAAACACAAATGACAGAGTAACAAAGAGAAACTAAATAGAGCAACAGCATAAGAGAAACAATACAGAGAAGAAATCTGAAAATTGGATCTCTCCACTCTTATCCTTAAGCTCTGATACCATGTTAAAAACATGGATCAAAGGAGAAACTCACAAAAGAGCACTGCTGAATACAGGCTCTTAGCATTCAATTTATAACAAATTATAAATAATAAATGGCAGCCATAGAGTTGGCTATGATATTTATGCTGGGCAGCCTTAATGGTGTGGATGACAGAAGATATAGCTTGGTCAGCTGGGCATAGTGTGAGGATCCCTGTTGTTGTGTATGCTGACAGGATAATTAATTTATCGTTTTAACAAAATTCACTTGCATTCTCAAGCTAATGGACTTTAAATCACTCTCAATCACACAAATGAAGCATGCTGTTTATTAAAAATGAAAATTCATAAAACTGATCATGTAAAACCACTTTAACAAAATAAAATGACGCACTTTCAACAATACAAACAAAAAATTTAGCATCCCAAAGAATCAGATTAAGGAGTATTCACCTTCAACTGAGATGAACAAATTAAAAAACAGTATTAGTTGGTTATTCAGAAAAACAAAGAAAATATGACAAAGATATCAAAAACGAAGCAATATGCATATGAAAGAGTCTATATTCTAATATGAACTGTGAGTATTGCATTTTGTTCCTATCAAAAGCTAGAGCTATAATTCTGGTAGTTACAGCCATATAAGGAAAAACCACTATATTATCCCAATAAGTTACACTTACAATCAATTGCAAATCATGGATTTGGCCAAATTTTGCACTATTAATATCATGTTTTTTTAATTGATTTGACTGACATGGATAATTGAAGTAAACTCATATGAATCGTGAGTAATTGCAATTTTTACTAATTAATTGTCACATTTAACTAATTTTGATTATTTCAAGCAATTTATAACATAAAGACTCTTTTCTTTGTTTTTCTTTACATTTGTAAGGGATTTTCTGTGGAATAAGAGCATTTTTTAGCATAGGTTTGCAATGCATTTGACGCACAAAATTTTAGGGAATAATAAGCAGACTACAAATGTCAAATACTTTTCCCTGTAGTTATCTTCTCTTACATTTATTCTCTTCTTTCTCTTTCTTCTTTTGGTGATTTGTCACTTGATCATAAATTCAACAAAAGGTAGTCAGTCACATTGTCATAGAGTCTACCATGCCTACATATTCTTGACTTTCTCTAAATAAGTTACATATTACTAGATGTATTTTTTTTTTTGGATGTAACTCTAACTTGTATGCCAGTGCCAATCTTTTTGCAGAATCTAAGGACCCAAATATTTGGGCAAGAACTTGTTATCCTTGTTTTGTTGCTGCAAGGAAATTCTCTTATATGGTTGGAACCTCAAAAATACCCAAAATCCTAGTTCATAGTTTCCTTTCACTCTTGTCAATTTGTTGCTTCATTTTGTTTGGTACAAATAGCTAAATTGTCCTTGAGACCAAAAAGTACTTGTGAATGTGATCTTCTGTTGTGTGAATTCTTGGTGGTGATAGTTGACTCTAGAAAAAAAATATGTTTTTCCTTTAACATGTTGAACATTTCTTGAACAATTTTGCATTATGTCTAACATTAGAATATTTCACTGAATTTGGTGGTTGTGTTCAGTACAAGATACAAATGCTTGACTAGAACAAGCCTCTTCAAAGGTCATCCCCAATAATACTACGATTAAAAAAAAAGTGCAATATGATGTTCAACAACCACTCACTACCTCGCATTTATAATAGTCATTAAACAGTATTAATTTCCTAATTCCAATAAAACTTACCTAGCTTACAAATAATAAACTCAAGAACTAAAATATGACTAAAATAAAAAATTGTGTAATTCATAATTTATGACCATATGTTACAAATTACTCAACAAAATGGAGTCACTAAACAGCACAATCATATCATAATGGAAATGGTACATAGCATATTTAAAATTCTCACTTGGGACGTGCATATTGGGTAGAAGTTTTTCTTACAACGCTTTAGCTTTTGAGTTGTGCACCAATCAAAGCAGTTGGCGACATCACACTAGAAGAAGCCTAGATGGGGGTGAGAGCATCTATCTCTCATCTTCCTGTCTTTGGATGCACAACATACATGCACATTCCTAAGCACTAAATAAAGAAGCTTATGAAATTTATTCTTCTTGGTTATTGTAATGAATCAAAGACATATCGTTTTATGGATCCTAACAGAAAGAAGATATACATCAATAGAGATGTCAAGAGATTCTTTGGAAGGAGCCCAAATATTTAAGCAATTCGAAAATGGGTTGCGGCCCATTTGGTTGTCAAAGGTAATGTGTCAATCTCAACATTTCCAAAAAATTTCTTTAGTTTCTCCTTCTCCCTTTCTAAAGATTGCCTTAATATTGTGATTGTTGGCCTTAGTTTTTTGGTAAGAAAAGTCTAGAATTATGTAAATGGCGCCTTGGGTTCAACCCAATTGTTGTTGTTCCTACATGAATTTCACTCTCAAGTCTGCCTTTGGAGTTTTAGGATGAGGAGAATATTGTGGGTATCCATAATTCCCATGACAATTTCCTCACCTTGGATAATGTTACTACGACAAGATCCAGGCTTGTGTGTGCCTAATTCAATGTTAGCATAGAGCCTCACAAGATCCTTCCTACCTCTATCCTCTTGGAGTTCAAGCTTGGTAATTGGTCTCAATCTATCAAGTATGAGAATGCAATCTAGCCCTCTAAGTTTTTCTCTTCCCTAGGGCATGCCTCCAGTTCCTGCCCCTTGGAGTTGAAAAGCCCCAACCCCCTCCCTCTCTTGCGAAGGGTAAGTCCTTAGTGGTGGTGTCTTCTTCTGTCCAGCTTGTTTATGTGGTTCCTTTGGTGTCGGCTTCCCCTTCCACCCCTCTTCTATGTAGGCTTTTCTCCTCATCTCTGCTTTGCTCCTCCCTCTCGCCCTTCCTTTGTTCTACCTCTTGTTGAACCCTCAATGGTGTCATCTTATTTAGTGGTTTAGCTGGTCCTTCCCCTAGAATTGGCTCCCCCGTGCTTCCCCAGCTCGTTCCCTTTTCATCTCTACTTCCTTTGGATTATATCCTCCCTATGGTGATCCACGCTCCCTCCTCCATTCCTCCTCTTGTTCCTCTTGCGAGCATTATCTCTGCAGTCTTCCCCCCTCTTTGTCTCGAAGGCCTCCTCCCCTCTTTCTCTCCACCCCCCCAAGTTTCCTTCAGGGCTGGTGAGTATGATAATTTTGGTGTTATCTCCATGCAAGATAGGAAATCCAATAGGGAGGCTCAGAGAGTTCTTTTGCTAGAGATGTTGATAATGAAAGCCAAAGTACACTCAAGAAAGAAGGCTCCAAAAGAGCCAAAAAAATATTATTATCTCACAGAGCATAAGAGGACTGAGTAGTCATCACAAGTAGAATATCATCAAGAATATTATAAAATATTATAAGCTGGATATTATGCTCTTGCAAGAGACTAAAAGGAGCATTGAAGCCTTTTAAAAGAAAATAGGTTCCTTTGGCCATCTTATTCAATGCAGCTATACCTGGAACATCAGACCGAAGAGTGTTGGTCATTTCATGCTGAATTGGGTGTGGCTAAGAGACATTAAGAGCATGTAAGACAGTTAGTAGATCCCTTCTCACACCACTAATTATTGAACTTGAGTAGATGGTCTTCCTACACTTAGGTTGGGAGGCTTGAAAGGAATGTAATGACCAACTCTTCGGGAATAAAAATGCCCATGACATATTCTTGTGGAAATAAGAGCTAATGCCATCAAAGAGAATATCAAAGAAATTAACTTAAAAGCCTTAAAGGAACATGTCTATGTTGGAGATTCAAATTGCAAGAAACTAGGATAAATCACATTTACTAAATTATGTGGACAACACTAAGGACTCTACTGGGGCTAGAACTCCCTAGTCCCCCTGTTGTCGGCTAACTTAAACTCAATTTTGTGGCTCCTCAAGCAGAAACCCAGAGAAGGTAGGAGGGGTGGTGCTATAAGAGACCCTAAAAGGAAACAACTTATTTTTGCCTACGTCATCAATCTTGGCGTACATATGTCGAACTTTGTCGAGGTGGTGGTAGCTTTCTACGGTATTATGCATCACCAAAAATAAAGGCTTAAACAATACCATCATTAAAGAGGATTCACTTAATGTGATCAACATGCTAAATGATAAGGCCAAGCCTAGTTGGCCCATCAATGACATGATAGCTACAAACTCTAACAATAATGCCTCTTTCCATATTCACATGCCCAAGCACACGTTTAGGGAAGGCAACTAGTTGGCGGACCTTCTTGTTAATCTAGCAACTTAGAGTAATGTCATTGAATGTGACGAGCACAAGCTTATACTGAGAGCAGAGGGTGAATTAGTGTAAACTCTAAGACAATATTTTTAATTTTTTTCAATTAACCACAATAATATCAATTACACAACATCAACAATTAAAAGCACAAGAACACAAGATTTACATGGAAACCCTTTTGGAAGAAAACCACAACAACAAATTCGCTTATATAAATACTTCTCATACAAATTTTGTAGGCACCAACCTACTGGAGGCACTAGTGACACTAATCCCCACAAATAATCACCAACTTAGTAGGAGACGCCAATCTCTTCTATGGAGAGCACCAAACTCTAGCAACAAACTCTTAATTTCTTGAAAACAAAACTCCTTTAAAATCTGCCTTAAATCTACTATAAATCACCTTCAAGATCTGCTACAAATCTTCCTTGAAGATCTGCTCCAAATCAGCTTGAAGGTCTGCTCTAATTCTGCTACAAATCACCTTTAACTCTGTCATGAAGTCTCATTTTCAGTTGCTTCAGATCTGCTCAATATATTTTTGCTCTTCAATTCTATTTGTTCTTGAAAAATATAACTTGTCTTCAACACATACTTGTTATATCTTCTGAAAGAGGTGACTTACCAAGGAAGGCAACTTTTTATTTATGTGCAACCATTCATGAATGGGGTCGCTTGCATAAGGGATCAGCCTCATTAACTAAAAAAAATAAATTATTTTAATATTAACTAAACAATTCTTTATTTTGGGTGCTAGATATGGGTCGGCCTATTTTGAGAAAAAATATTTAATTAATTCCAACAATTTTTCAAGGCACAATCTTCAATGAGGGTTGGGCAGCATTGAGGAAAAATCATCCATCAACACCTGTAATCAATTAGTAGCCTTTGGCCTTTCATTTGCTTCAACATTATGATCAAATTTCCCTCAAACATTTCCTTTGACATCAATGACAATAATTCTAACAATCTCCCCCTTTGTCATTGATGGCGACCTCTCATAATCTATGAATTTATAATGCTCCCCCTTTCTCTCCTTCTAGCCCTTTGACATCATTGGAAGAGGAATCCTCAGAGCTATAAGATGATGCAATGATGAGCTCCCCTTGAATAGTGTATCTCCTCAATCAGAAGATGAGAAGATATCACGCCCAATTTTTATCTAAAGTACTCAAAAATCTTGTTTGGATGAGGCTTTGTGAAGATGTCTGCTATATGTTCCTACGTAGCAACATACTCTAACTTCACCTATTGGTCTTCCACATGCTCCCTTAAGAAATGATATTTGATTGGAATGTGTTTTGTTCAAGATTGCACCAAAAGATTCTTCAATATATTGATCGCACTTGTGTTATCACAAAATATGGATATCGGATGATCATATTCTATCTTGATATCCCTCAAGGTTTGCTTCATACAAAGCACAGGACTACAATAGGCGGTCGTTGCTATATACTTGCCTTTGTTGTGGGTAAATCCATAGAAGTTTGTTTCTTACTTAACCATGATATAAGACTATTGCCTACAAAGAATGCCACTCCACTTACACTTTTCCTATCATTAATGTTGCCAACCCTATCCCCATCAGAGTTTGCTACTAATGCAAAATTTTCACCTTTAAGATACCATAAACCAAAATCCAAAGTGTCCCTTAGATACTTAAAGATTCTTTTAATTTCCTGCACATGGGTTTCTTTTCGTGCGGCCTGAAACCTTTCCACCATAATCCCTGCTTAATGCCAGGTCTTGAAGTTGTCACATATAAAAAACTCCCAATCATTGACCTGCAGAGAATATAATTGGCCTCAAGGGATTCATCAGCTTTGCTCAATTCGCATCATATAGATAACAACCCCTGTTTGCACCCAAAAATTTGCAACCTTTTCCACTCTTGACAATGCCAGTAGTCCATTAAACAATTTGCACACATGTAGAACATGGCAAGTTTTTGATTGCAGATTTATATGTTTCCAATTTGCATTGATGTTTTTGCACATAAGTGTTTGAATGGATTTAATTCAAAATGTCACCAAATCAGATACAAATAGTATGCACAATGCACTAATCAAGTTTTCA
>MU226831.1:1384908-1395167 GCA_018584345.1 Thuja plicata | reverse complement strand
GGAAAGGAACCTTGGAGTGTTTACTCACGACCTTTGTGAGTGTATACTTTTCAAGAGAGGGTTGAGTGCTTGATATCCTATATCAAGTGTCTAAATCCTATATGTTATGTAGTGGTACAAAACTCACGTCAACAAGTCCTTGCAGCTAAAAGATGTTTCCTTATACCATGTCAACAAAATCTTTCGAACTCATTTGAAATGAACTCTCATCTTCTAATCCGATTTTCAAAATTTGATTTTTAGGCTATTTTATTCTCACCTAAGGAATTAAATGCCTTTAATTTCTTTGAAAAACCCAAGTCATCCTAGAATCTAGCCGTCAATTAACAACATAAAGTAACTCTGACCTTGCGTACTTTTTTTCCTAGTTGGCCCGCATAGGTTAGTATGAACAAGTTCCAAGGGTTTAGGCATTAAATATTCCTTCATCTTGAAACATACCCTAATTTGTTTTCCATATTCGCATTGCTTACAAATGGTATTTAAAGGCTATGGAATCTTTGGCATTTATCTCATGCCAACACTTCTTTTTTCCTTTGTTCCTTCTTTTTAGTCTCCATGTCTATTCTATCACCACGAGAAGACTGTCCATGAACTTCCCCATTCAATCCATCCTTTGGATATCCAACAATAATGACTTTCATGTACTAATTGGTTTGTCTTCCTTGAACAATAACGATTTTTCAGCCTCTTCGCTATACTTTCGTGCCTCTATGCATGCAAAGGCTTTTCATTTTCATTCTCTGTTTCTTTCAAAGATCTCTTCCCAAGCAAGGGGAAACATGAACTTATGACGCAAGGAATAATCCTTGTAATTTAATGACTAGTGATACATCATTGTAAACATCTCTTTTCAATGGTTTAAGGCTAAGTAAGTGCAAGGCATATATTCATGTGAACTTAGAATCCTTATGCATGATTTTTCATTACCATACACACTAAAATGCTCACATAGTTGAAAGGGAAAAAACCATAATCCTCAACACTTAATAACGTGTCTCCAGATGCATATGATGTTAAGGAAAATTAAAGGCTAATGTACAAGAATCTTGATACTTATTGACATACATGTCAAGATATGAAAGGTTTAGAATGTGGGTAAAGCAAATACCTCTCTTAGAACTTCCAATCTCCATGCAGCTTGCCATGTTTTCCTTGGTTAACCAGCAATGTGGATAATAACTAAGAAACCAATTGTGCTAGAACATTCCATTACTCCTCTTTTCCCTCAATTTGGATGAAGCGTCTAGATAGCAGCAAGAACCCTCCACGCTAAACATGGAAGACTCCTTCAACACAACAAAACAAAAACCCTAAAAGCTTCTCGAGCAATGTCGATACTCTTCCTTCTACGTGGATGTTCTTGATGTTTTCAACAAGAGAAAAATTTGACCCATCCTTCCAACACGATGTGGTTTTAAAACTTTAATGCATTAAAAGTCAACCTTTTTGCTTTTTTAATACCTAAGACCATACTTTGCAAAACTTATGACTTTATTAGCCAACTTAAGACCCCTTAAAGACTTGGAAAACATTGTGATGATCAAATTAAGGCCTATTTGGGACCAAGGACAAATACACTAAAACATGTATTTTCTTTCCTTTTATTCCCTCATGAAATGGGAAGACCACCCATATGGACCCATGGGCCTATTTCTTCATAGGGGAAAAAAATTTGTTCAACAATACTTGATCTTTTTCACTGTTTAAACCCAAAGCGATATGATATACATTTAGGGAGCGACATGGTGCTTCTCTCTTTTAACTTTCTACTAAGTTACCAGATTCGTTCCTGCAACCCTCAAAGTCTGGTTTGATTTTGTGCAAAGTCTGGTCCTTGTCAAATTTTGTCCAAATTTGGCTGCAGAGCCCCAAATTCTGTCAGACGGACCCGGGCCGAATTTGGCCGAATTTACAATGAATTTGTTGCCCAGCGGCAGAATTTGGGACGACTTTGGGATCAAAACAAGTTCTTTTGACTTTTTTAAAGTGTTTTTTAACCTAGTTTGGTCTATTTGACCCTCCAACCCTAAAAGAGACCACTAAAAAGGCCAAAAAGGATGTATTTTGCTATGTTGCTTTACTACTAGCATAGTGGTGTATGAATTTATTTGCTGCTGCATATATATACTTATATATTTTTTTTTTTTATTTTTTTTTTAAAAATATATTTTCGTACGAACGAACTCAAAACGAAATCAAACCCACCCCCCTAAAAAAATGAACGAATCTCGAACCCGAATCCAAATCGGCAACTTAGACTTTCTAATTGGGTGGAGGAGAGGTCTTTGTTTTTTTTTCTTGGGGGACAAAGAAATTTTATTTGGGTACACAATAGGGCTACCCATTTGTGAAAATCATTTTGTCACCCACCTAAGTTGCACTTAAGTGGGTATTGATTTTTATTCTTTGTTAATTTATTAGGTTTTTTCCCACACCAAGTCTTGCTTCCTTAAGTAGGCTTATTTACATTTAATAATAGTGAATGTACTGAAATGTGTATTCTCATATCCTAGGAGCTATACTTCTTACTAGATGAGGTGTCCACATTGCTCCTCCTTTGCAAATCAAATACATGCATTCACATAACATTGTTTTTCACTCATTCTATGTATTTGGCATTTGCTCCATTGATTGATGTAAATACCTTTGTTTAGCCTATTATCTAGTCTTAGGTAGTATTGTGGCTATCATTATGGCATCGCATCTTTGTTGATTTCTTTCTTATTACAAAATCCAACAAATGTCACATAAATGGGCAACAGAAAAGCAGTCTTCAATTTTATCTAAGCACAATACAAATGTGTGATGTCCCCATTCAATCAATCATTCATTTCTCCAAGTATATTCATAAAGCATCAAGATTAATTGTTTGGGATTGTTGATCTTAACTAATATGGATCAAGCATGACAATTGACATATCCGTACATAAAACTAAATCCTTAAATATGCCTTAGAACTGCTCATCCCTTTATATAATCAGGGTTCTGACTTAACCTGACTAGGTCATATGATATAAAGACGAATAATTGTATTTGACTTTATAATCATGTCCATTGACATTTTTCCAGAATTGCTGATCAAGGAAAATCAAAGACTGCATTAAACAATTCCATCTATCGTTGTTATCTTAGCAGTTAATTACATTATGCAAACAACTATCATCTTTATATCGATATCATACAGATATATAGCTGAAAGTTATCGATCATAGATAAAGGCAATCCATATAGGCAATTTCCAATTGCACAAAGGCAACATGATGTATCACAATAACCTCCAGCTACTATTATCGTTGTGGAAGAAGTACATCACATTACAATAAATAATAATGTTCTGCAACATATTGATGTCATCTCCTTGCATGTTAAAGGAGAAATAGTATCACTTAAGAGCTAGGAATGGTAAGCGGCTTACTAGTCGTGAACAGCGATTATACTAATCAATGCAATGGCAGCGATCAGACATAAAAGAATGATTTGCACAAATTAAGTATAGTCCATGGACAAGTGCTATTTGAATCAATTAGCAAATTAATCATGGAAGGCGTCGATTAGAATACTTAACCAATAGTATTGAAAAGGTATGATTAAGGCAATAAACACTGTTTATGAAAAGAGGCAATTAAGGGAAAGATATGTCTCCTAAACATTCAAAGGATGCAATCATTTGGTCTCACGAGATATATAATGGGAAGCAATCCCGTTCTCAAACACATTGTTAATTACTTCTTATTTCTTATACATCCTTATTGGATCACTCAAGTCAGCATTAGCCTTTGGCAAATAATGTTGCATGTAATTAAGGTATGAAATCAGAAAGAGCACCACAGTTGCATATTTCTAGAGTGCAGATCAGACATAGCAATAGTATCGCTATAAGCGATATTGAAGATAATTGCATACATTTAAGGCTCAAGATCAGAAACAGCAATAAAAATGCTATATTCGATATTGAATCTACTCGCAGATTTATAAAGATGGATCAGGAATAGCAATACATCGCTGTAAGCGATTTTGGATATATTTGCATACTCATAAAGATAGATCAGGAATAGCAATATATCGCTGTAAGCGATTTTGGATATATTTGCATACTCATAAAGATAGATCAGGAGCAGCAAGACACCTCATCGCTATAAGCAATAGAAGCAGATTGAAGCATATTTCACAGTGCCATATCAGAGATTAGCTATCAACGACATTGATTGCACAATACAGAATGCACATTTCATATTGTATTACAGAAGTGCAAATCAGATACATAGATCAGAGATCATCCTTACGTAAACCTAATCGATATACCAGAGATGGCAATGATAATTTATCTCATATATCATACAACATTATATTATAAGTGGTCTCATAATCTATCATTCACGCCATTAGGTAGCATCAATTATCATCATTCTAAGTGTTATTAGAGTCTTTTGGAAAGAACTCTCTTGCAATTGATTTTTGTTGGTTAATTGTCCCTATTTCCTAAGTATTAACATAAGGGGACATTAGGAGTGGTATCAGAGCTAATGGACCTACCAGCCAGTGGGAAACAATTCAGAAGAGTAGAAGATGAGGACAATTATAGGGTTGGTACAAACTCAATAGTAAAATGAATCCAACCATGGCACAATATAGGAACACTCAAGAGAGACTGAATCAATTATTGAGCAAGCTAAAACAAGTAAACAATAATTGCAACAAGGGAGGCAATAGAGATCAATCCATCAACATTCCAACTCTAACTAGATGTATATCTACAACAAGCTCCGCGCCAATTATAACAACATTCCCATCTAAAGAAGAACACCAAGAAGGCAATAAACCCACAATTGATCTACAAGATCAATTTTGACAAGATTGGATTAAGGGAGGCTTACAAAATGATATGCCTCTAAGAGATTGTATAATTTTGAGAATGAAGTACTTACCTAAAGGTCGTAAAATCATCACCTTGACATAAGGAAAAAGAGTGGAAAGAATGAACACTTAAATGAACAGAGGATGAAGCATTGTGATCCAAAAATTGCTTGAAGAATTTCACACACACTCCTCACAACAAATGTCATTAGAAGCACCAAAGGGAGAAAAAGTAAAGGGTTTGACAACACCCAAGTATGAAGCATTAGAAAAGTAAATACAATAAAAAATAATCAAGCATTACAAGAAGCAAACATACAAGGGAAGGATATAGTTTTTGACACCTCTAAAGGGATAGAAGCAGTTGATTCCTCATAATAAAGGAATACATGGATTCATAAGGATTGTGAGATTAGTCTTACACCATCCCAAGGATCATACACCGTAGATGACATGGTATCTAGGGATCATAATTCAAGCTTTGTGGAATTGATTAACGATGAGGATGTCACCTAATGTTCCTTTTCACCTCTTGAAAAGCACATGGCAGTCCCTAACAAACCAATGGTCAAAGATGAGAAAAGTAACTTCTCTAATAGAAATAAATCGGAAGTTACATCATGTGTCCAATCTGATCTCTTTGAGGAAGCTAAACAAAGAGATTGGACCTTGAAAAGTAAGAAACTGAAAGTAGTAAACAAGGACAGGTCAGTAGTTAGATACCATGAGACCCTAGACCAATACAAGAAAGAGTTGATATGTTCATTTTAGGGAACTAGAAGACAGAGGAAGAAATTATGAATTAAAAGACAGATGAGAAAGCAAATAATGAAAGTTTGGATATCAATAAGTTTAAGGCTACAATTCAACTTGTGAATAATCCTTTGTTTTAGGTTGAAGCTCATAGGACATATGGTAACCCTCCTTTTGAACTAGATAACACATCTACTTCGCAACCACGTTATGAAATTGACAACAAAGCTTGGGATCCAGGTGTATTTTACATCAATAAAGCTCTGATTCGTATTCAAATTCGCAAAATGGTTCCTAGTGGTGTTATCAAATTAGTCACTTTCCCAACAAATTGTACAAGAATACAATTCACAACATATACATGAGTGGAATTCACTCTTTCACTCAACAATTAAATACCAAATGTTAAGAGGGTGTTTCTACGACTATGCACATACATCCTATAAGGTTATATGATGATCACTGCTCTTGTTTAAAGCCATCAAATTGTGGTCAAATGGATTTTAAACCATTGATAATAGGGAAGCTGGTGATAGTGAGAAGTTATCCAAGTACGATATAGAGTTTTGCCTCCACAATGAACAATTATTCCTACAAGCAATCTAATAACTCTATAATGATGGCAATAGGTTGGAGCAATTGGGATTTTTCTCGACTTCTTGTGGAAATTTTTTGTTCTTGTGGCTTAACCAAGTTGCTCCCTTAGTCAAGAATAAGACTAACAGTGACATCTATTTTGGTTGGAAGTTAAACAATGAACACTCCTTAAGTTTCCCAAAGAGGCAATTACAATTTTGACATGAGAATCAGATTATTGAAATCAGAGTGGCATAGCAGCAAAGTTATGGTACACTCATAGGAATGAATTGGAATCTAGGTTTCAGTTGGAGCTCAAAAGTTTATGAATATCAGACGATTTATGATGGATACGATAAAGGGTTTGAGATCATCAAAGGACATTCTTCTATAGACTTCATGCAAGAACGGATGACTCATCCCATGGATAGTCATGAAAAGATCATTCTTATGGATATCAAACCTAACTAAATTTTGAATAGATCATATTACAAACCTTGAAATTTGAGAATTACCTTGGTAAACAAACATCGTGGCAATATATTGTTAAATAGTATGATGAAGATTGATACACCTTGTAGTTCAATGATGGCAACATGAAGCAAAGGATGTGCACTGGAGTCTTCTACAGATTTAATTGGGATCCTGGCATCAACTTGGCAACGTAAGAATGCTTGTGAGCAAGCACTTCCCAAGGAGGGGACAATACAATGTCCCCATTTAAACAAACAATCATTTCTCCGAGCATCTTCATAAAGCATCAAGATTAATTGTTGGGGGATTGTTGATCATACCTAATATTGATCAAGCATGACACCAATGACACATCCATACATAAAACCAAATGCTCAAGTGTGCCCTAGAACTTCTCGTCCCTCCATGTAATCAGGGTTCTGAGTTAAGCTGACTAAGTAATAAGACATTCCTCTAAAGGCGAATAATTATATCAGACTAAAGGTAATCAGGTCCGTCGACAGTTTTCCATAATTTTTGATGAATGAAAATCAAAGACTGCATTAAACAATTCTATATATCTTCGTTACCTTAGGAGCAGTTAATTACATTATGCAAACAGGTATCATCATCTTATCAATATCATGCAGATATATAGCTGATATTCATCAATCATAGATAAAGGCAATCCATATCGACATCTCCAATGACACAGAGGCAACATGATGTAGCACCATAGCCTGCAGCTACTATTATCGCTGTGGAAGAAGCAGATCATGTTGCAATAAATGTTACTGTTCAGACGCATAACGATGTCATCTCCTTGCATGTTAAAGAAGAAATAGTATCCCTTAAGAAGTAAGAATGGTGAGCGGCTTACTAGTCATGAACAGCAATTATACTTATCAATGCAGTGGCAGTGAACAGACATAAAAGAACGATTTGCACAAATTAATTATTCTTCATGGACAAGTGCAATTTGAATTAATTAGCAAATAATCAAGGAAGGTGGCGATTAGAATACATAACCAATAATATGAAAAGCTGTGATTAAGGAAATAACCAGTGCTTATGAAAAGAGGCGATTTAGGGAAAGATGTGTCTCTTAAACATTCAAAGGATGCAACCATTCAGTCTTGCAAGATATATAATGGGAATCAGTCCCATTCTCAAACACATCATTGATTGCTTCTTATTTCTTATACATCCTTATCAGATTGCTCAAGTGAGCATTAGCCTTCGGTAAATCAGGTTGCATATAATTAAGGTAAGAAATCAGGAAGAGCGCCACTATTGCCTATTTCTAAAGCTCAGATCAGACATAGCAATATTATCACTATAAGTGATATTCAAGGCAATTGCATACATTTAAGGGTCAAGATCAGAAACAGTTATAATATTACTATATGCAATATTGAATATACTTAATATTTATAAAGAGAGATCAGAAATAGCAATACATCGCTGTAAGTGATATTGAATATATTTGCATACTCATAAAGATAGATCAGGAGCAGCAAGGCACCTCATCGATACAAGCGATAGAAGCAGATTGAAGCATATTTCTCAGTGTTGTATCAGAGATAGCTATCAATGACATTGATTGCACAATTCATATTGTGCATTTTATATTGTTTAACAGAAGTGCTTGATGAATATTTTACACAACTCACTGACAAGAATCTTAACTATTATAATAGTATTCTAATTGATTTAGTTGTTGATTCTTATGCAAAGGTTCAAGGAAATAGTGCACATCTTAAATTTGACATTAAGTACGATTATATTATGTAAATAGAGGGTAAAAACACACAGAAATTGGATTATAAACAGATTTTAACCTAGTGAAACGCAATTTGGAAGAAAATTTCCAAAGTTTGAGTATTCCCCTCCTTGTAACACCATCTCCTTTCTGTTTTACAAAGGTTTAGCGCCATTCAGAGTTCTTCATAGATACCTTACAGTTACACATACAAGAGCACACCCAAACACCTGTTTGACAATGCTACTTCTCTCTAACCTTCACAATCACACTCAGACCTCCTTAAGACAATGTGATTGAAGCAATCAGGTACAATACAACCAATTACAATAGAAAAAAAAACACCATGTAATGTTCCTTGGGGGGTAAAACAACCCATGAGTTACAAGAGAACTTTGTATGTAAGCCCAAAAAGCTTTCACAACACTTTAGTGGAAACTCAAACACTACAATTTCTTTATTGTCTATAGGTTGTCTTTTCGCCTCACTTGGGAGAGTTTCACTGCAAATAAAATTGTCCTGTAAGTGCAAATAGATAAATGACATTTTAGGCTACAAAGGAAAGAATATGAATTTCTCGGCTGGGATTGAAAGCCTCACTATTGCTAATTTTTCATAATTTTAACAGTTTCATGAGTCTTTGAATCACTCAAGTGACTTTTTGTTCACTACTTTAATCAGAGTTCTCTACAATTCTACTTCCAATATTTGCCAGAAGAATTGAGCCTTCTCATTTATGGAAGTCTTGTTATTGAAAATCTTCAAGTGTAAATTTGGTAGCAATGTTAACCACTTTTACTAATTGGTCTAAACCATTTCAGATTGAAAAGCATGTCATGCTTATCGTTATACATATTAATGTTTTCACATGGCCTAAAGAACCCCAAGTTTCAGTACATACATGGGAACACCTAAATGCTGATCCAATGGCAGCTTTTAACATATTACCTATAATGTCCCTTTTTGAGATATTCCTGATTTTTGCCCTCGAACAACAATTCCAACTTATGATGAGAACTGAAATATATTTATAAATATAATTTTATCAAAAATGAAGAACTTTAATTATAAATTCAACTTATAATTCTATGAATAATTCAGAAGACAGAACTTAACTTGATTTTCTGCAATAATTCTCCTTTAGACAGTATTGGTGAAGATCAAGAGGTTATGACAATATTCAAATCGTTACATCATAGGATCCTTTATATTCACGTCAATTAATCATAGCATCATTTAATATTCAGATTAATAACATCAGTAATATTCAAATCATAGCATATTCCTCGTAGCAAACCACATTGTGAATTCCTTGGAAATATGCTTACATACGGAAATATCAAGGCTGGTCGTCCTTGAATTGCCGAGAGTATGGAAGGTGGGCTGCTCTTCCACCTTTCTGTCTACCTTGGAGGCTGGTCATCCTCCTTGATCAAGCCCAAGAGCATGGAAGGGAGTCTGTCCATTCCATCTCCTGTTCAACCTGATAAGATCATGAAAAGTCGGTCGTCCTTTCACCTCTTGTGAACTTGGAAGGTTGGCAACCCTTCCTATTTGCAAGACACTTCTGCAAATTCAAAACTGATTTCTCAAGGAATTCGCTAGACTATTCCCAATCTATAATTCTTGATGGAGTGAGATTGAATCCCTTGAATGGTATTTGAATGTTATAATGAATGATCCTTGAATGAATTTCTGAAGTTATAAGTGTTGCTGAGTATTATCTACTCTTTGATTGAAGATCTGATTTGTTTTTATCTCTTGTAGATGATTCTCTATTGATTTATGATCTTTAAAGTTGAGAGAGACACACATATTCAACAATGCTGCCTTGTTACAGAGTCACCACTCTTTTTCT
>MU226831.1:1365627-1378612 GCA_018584345.1 Thuja plicata | reverse complement strand
TGACCCCTTTACTACCATCTCTCTCTCTCTCTCCCCGTACCTCTCTCTATCTCCTTTTTCTCTTGCTCTTCCCTTTGCACCTCCCCCCCTCTCTCTCTCATTATGTCTTCATCTTTTTTATCCCTATAACCCTCCCTCTCTCTATCTCTCTTTATATATCACTTCCTATCTCAATCTTCTTCTTTCTATCTCTCTCTCAATCTTCTTCGTTCTATCTCTCTGCCATCTCTATCTACCCCTTGCTCCTATCTATCTCTCCTTTCTTTATGGAGTCCACTCTGCCCACGAATGTTTGCAGAGCTTCTGGCTTTAAAAAATTGAGCAGCAGCCTTCTCAGATCTTTTGCTTCGTCCGGGCAAATAAAGTGGCCTTAGAGAGCGGTATAGTTATCAGAAAATGGATTCAACTCATGCTTTACAATATTTTGTATAGGATGATGTTTGAACTCATGCTTTACAATATTTTGTATAGAATGATGTTTGATCGCGGGTACGAGTCTCAGGAGGACCCGCTCTTCCTTCAGGCCACTGCTTTTAATGCGGAGAGAAGTCGACTGGCTCAGAGCTTTGAGTACAATTACTTCATCCAAGAATGAAGGTAAGCCTTGAAGACTGATCACGTAGGACGACACTCCCGAAGATCGATACTCCTCTCCTGTCTGTTTTGCGGAATAAGGATGGATTCCACAGAGATTGAAATCCCTTCATATTTCTTGTGCCCGATTTCCATGCAGCTTATGAAAGACCCTGTCATGCTCTGCATCGGTGCGACGTACGATCTGCAGAGCATTGATAAGTGGATGTTTATGCTGGGGAAGAACACCTGCTCTCTCACAAAGGAATTGAAATGGTGAGTACAAGTACCCTGTTACTCCTTCATCCTGAGCGGGTTGACAACTGTGACACATCAGAAGCAGCCAATCGAATGAAGAAGGGCTGGTCGTCAGAAGAAGTGGCCTTAGCCTGCGTTCCTAACAGATTGCCAAACCACAACTTACATACAACAAAATTTGAATGACTGAAAGCAAAGGCGGTACTTGCAGTTGTTGAGACGAGCAGTTTTGCATCCTTGTAGATTCGATTCTTGGGTATATTGAACAGCCCCTTCATCAGACAAAGGAAATATTACAGAGTTGGAGGAAACCATCTATGGCACCCCTGCCACTGTAATTGATCAATGAAGGCTCCCCCAAATTGGAAGCAACCAACCAAATGAAAATAGAACTATCATCAAATGAATCGCGAACATCTAACAACTTTCCGAACCATAATTGACAAACAGAACGAGTGGAATCGGTGACAACGAAAGCAGTGCAGGAGCAATTGTTTATACAGGTGGCCTGGCATCCCTCTCGCGTTACTTTTTGCGGGTCACTTGTTCGATGCTCAAGGATTTGTCTGTCACTTGCAGAAAACCGTCGGTGGTGCATTTCAGGGGATGTCGCCAAACACAGCCGCTCGCCCAACATTGTTGGGAATTCCAGGCAAGATTGTTTCCAGCGATGAATCCCTGAAGACAAGAAAATCTCATAAGTATGGACTTGTATAACTCAAGCAGCTCTGCAACGTTAAATCAAGGATCAAATAGAAAATGCAAATCTACGGCAGACTGAAACAGAATGGTGGAGCCGCTGCGAGGTCATGTCATTGACTAATGAAAAAGATAAAGATGGACAGCTGGTGAAAATAAAAATTAACGATGGGGATGATTTGAATGGTAGTCATTCCCCTCTCGAAGACTACCAACCGTTGATTGTAAAAAACTGGCTGGGGCTTTCCCAGAGGGAAACGCCTACGGCGTAAATATTTTTTTGTTGTTCCGTGACTATCATTACAGGAGTAACTCTCTTAGGGTTAGCTAAATATAATGATTTTTTTGACAAGTAATTATGAATGAAATTTTCTAAGACTAAGATTTTTATTAATTTTATACATGTTAGTTATTTATATTTGAAGATTTTTTTTAATTTTTAGATATGATAATAGAAAAAGCAACTCATTTTTAGGTTCTTATTTAGATAAGGAGAATGCATTTGATTTATAATAGAAGTGTGGATCTTTCCAATTCAATTCAAGAATCATTTTGTTTTCATATTTGTTTTCATTTTAGACACAATTACTAAAAGAGTGAAAAATAATAGTAATAACAATATGTATGTAAATTTGACCTGTTCATGGGTTTCAAAGGGTTAATCCTTCTCTTCGAAAGGTGAAATGTGGGTGGCACCCTCCAGAAGAAGGATGGATAAAAATTAATTTTGACGGAGCAGCCAGAGGCAATCCAGGCACCTCCGGGTGCGGCTGTATAGCACGGGATTATGAGGGCAATACAGTGGCCATCGTAGCAAGGAGGCTTCGTGACAGGACTAACAACGAGGCAGAGTGTGAAGCTGCGAAAGAAGCTACCTTAATGGGAGTGAAGTTGGGCTTCAGGAAGGTGCATCTGGAGGGAGATTCTGAAATCATCATTAATGGGATTAAGAAAGGCAGTATGGAGGCTTGGCATCTGGACAAACATATTCAACAGATACGATGTTTTTTGTTGAAATTTGAAGACTTACGGATCTCCCATGTATATAGGGAGGCAAATGTGGTGGTCGATTACTTGGCCAACTCGGGTGCAAACCGTCCCCATGAGAAAGAAGACAAAAATTTTGAGGACTTCGGTCTTCTCAAGTTGGGTTAACTTGATACCGATCTCGCCCACACACCGAAAGAGGCACGCTTGAATCAGCATTTACTTTTATGAGAGTGCAATTCATTATACTCATAAAGACCACACGAAAGACATTATTTCAAGGCGTGTTTCCAGAACTTTCCTGGGAATCTTTTAATCTCGGAAAGCTCTCGGCTCAAATCACTTTGTGCAGGGTTTTCAACAGAGCAAAGATCATGGAGGCAAATTTTTCTTTGGAGTCAAGCAATCAGACGCAGGCTTACACAGGGAACATCATGGTGTGGCGACTGAGAAACATCTTCATGTTTGATGGCCTGGCTTTCATGAGAGCAGTCATGGACTTCTTTGGCCCGGAATACCTGGACGACTATTGGAGGAGGCAGTCGAATCTGGACATCGCCTCTCTTTTTGTTGCCCTGGCTCTTTCGGTGGGGGACTCAAAGGAAGAGGTAAGAACAGTTGTGGAAGCCTACATTGATACGTAGTGGCTGGAGGGTTTCAAAGAAATCTTAAACAGGGCAGAGCTGGGCGTTGGACTGCACATGGGAACAGACCCATGAAGGCAAATTGGAGGAGGAGCGATGCCGCTGCAACCTTTGCTCGTGTGGTCATCTGCGACCCCAAGGGAAGTCCACATCCCAAAAGCCACGAAGGTGTGGCAAGACATAGTCAAAATGTTGTATGAGCACCCGGAGGAGCAGGAGGAGGCACAGAAGGTGCGCACAAAAGTGACTCCCATCAAAAGTGTGCGACCACCCGGTGAGCCGCTGAGACATCAACTAGGCAGGGGTGGAGGCATGGCATCAGGGGCCAACACAAGTGTAGATACATGGGTGGATACCTCACTCATGGGGGAGAAGAAGAAACGGGCGATAGACCACTCCAGGGCCACATTTGCAGGTGACAGATCCATCCCAAACTTCACCAAGGCAGAATCTGACGTCTGGTTCAAAAAATAAGTTGGTGGGCGGAAACGTGGTAGGAGTTTTTTGGGGTTCTTTTTTGGCAAATCGATGTTTTACCGCTACAGGGGGTTGATGCATAATGCATCATTTTTTGAATATATTAAATCCCCCAATTTTTTCGTCTCTCTTCTCAGGGATGTTTATATCCCTTAGTCTCTTAACACCATGTTGGAAGCATAATGGTAGGGTAGGTAAGTGTGTGGGTTTGTAATACGGCAGCCATCCAGAAGACTGGCCTTTTGATGTATTTCCTTATCTTTATCAATAAAAATACTAATGTTACCGATAAAAAAAAAACAATATGTATGTAAATTAAAATAATAGTAATAACACTATGTATGTAATAATGATTCGAAATTGCGAGCAAAGGAAGGCGACTAGGAAGGCGAGCTAGGGTTTGGCGAGCAACAACGGGCTGAGTAGAGAATATTACGGATGAGGGGTTGCAGGGTCCCATTTCACTCCACATCCAAGGCATTTGTCAAGACTAAAACAACTAAAAACAAGGGCTCCACAGTAGTATCGTGCAGTAGGGGCTCCACTATCAACGGAATTGTCGGGTCAGGCCCTTTTGCTCCTTTCTATTTTATTCCATATCAATGCATTTGTTTGCTTTCCCATTCCAAAATGCTCTAAACAAATCTTGCAAACTAAAACAAATATGGGTTAAACACAAACCGCATCCGGCATAGCACACAAAACCAGTTTTATCATAAAATACACATGGCACTTTATACAATAGCACTTAGTAAAAATGAGTCAGAGAGGAGTCTTGCAGTGGTATGTCATGACCCAAATATATATGGTTCTCATACTCTAGCAGGCAATAATCTTTTATTTCGACCAAATGTACTGGAAGGTGTCGGCCTTAACACCAATCCTCAATTGTTGGGTCTAATGTGGAACCTTCTATATCTGGAGGGTTGTAAGCAGTCAAACATGCATACAGCACCTTGACCTATGACCACTATAGAAGGTTTAGTAGGGGTTTGGGAGGCAGACATGCTAGATTTTCTTTAAAAGATGGAAGGTAATACAAATGAAAGATTGATACCAGTTAATGCGAAACAGTACAAAGGTATCTTAAGACGTAGGCAGATCCGAAAGTTAAAACAATTACATAAGAAGCATTTTGCAATAATTTTACTGTGGGTGAATGGAATCTCAGATGGGATTGACCAAACTAATGTGGAGCAAATAGGGCAGAAAGAGAAGGAAACTGAGAGGATTCAAGAGCAGTTTGAGACTAGAAAGAACTTTAGGTCATTTCTGCATCAAGGAGAAATAGACACAATGAATAAAGTGGACAACACTGAAGAGAAACTAGATAGCAAAGTCTTCTACATCCCACTTCAACCCCGCTAACGTGGTCTTCAAAACTATATGTAGAGGAGCTCGTGGACATAAAAACCAGGCTTAAGTTCATAAAAGAAAGGAATTGGGAAGAAGAGAATAAAGTGTATGAAACGATAAAGTACACAAGCAAAATATAGAGGGAAAACAAAATTCTAAAGGAACAAATCTCAAGCATGCAGGTCAAAATGGAGATAGGATAGCAAGAGCGAGAAACCATAAAACAAGAATTGGAGCAATGGAGAGAAGCTGGAAGTAAGGGGTCAGAATTAATGAAAGGAGAGGACACAAGGAAAATAAAAGAAATTCAATCAACCTTAGCTGATATGGAATTTAAAGAGTCTCAACTAAGGGCATAGATAGAAGAACCCAAATCCTGGTCTCAAGTTGTTAATGGGTCAACAAACAAACAAAAGGGAATGATTGAGCAGCAAGTCAAAATGCAAATAAAAGAAGAACAAGACAAGCGTAGCAAAGTGGAAAATATTATCATCAAAGGAGTAAAATATTTCAGAGAAAAGGAGAGAATTGACACTCTAACGAGGGACTTTATTAGAGATCAGCTGAAGTGGACATGAGGTATTTAGCAGGAAAATAGGATTGGTAAGCGGATAGATAGAGGGAGAGATAGGCACATACAAGTTACCTTGAAAAATGTAGAGGATAAGAATATAATCCTTAAAAACAAAAGGCTACTTAGAGGCACACATTTCTATCTAGATGAAGATCTAACTTTTTCCCAACAAGAACAAAGGAAAGAGTGAGAAAAGGTAAAAACAACAAGAAATGAGGGTAAATGGGCTTGGCTAAAGAATGGGAAAGTCCAAATTAGTGAGTGTTTCTCGAAGGAGAAATAGGTATTTGGGGCCCCACATGACTTCTTAAATGTTGTGAGTTGGAACTGTAGAGGTTATCCTTGCAGAAGAGGTCCTGGGGTGGGACCCATAGCAGAGGGAAATGATGTTATCATTTTAGTAGAAACATGTGACATGATGGCTGCAAGGTGCCAGATTTTGAAGGTTGTACAAGAAATTTTCAGTTTGGAATGAAAGGAATGAGATAGGTAAAGGGCACGGTGGGGTTATGGTTCTTATACATGAGAAGTGGTACGACATTGTAAAATTTGAAAAGGAAGACCCAAATAAACAGTATATTTAGCAGAAAATTATACTAAATGAGATAACCTTCAGGGTGGTTGCATGTTACTTTTCCCTGCAAAACTCAAAGTTCTATAAGAGGCAGAATTTAGATAGGGAAGATATGTATACATAATTTGAAAAAGATATTTTAGCATTCAGCACCATTGGGAACATAATGTTAGTTGGGGACTTCAATGCTAGGACAACAAATAATCAATCCCTGCAGGTGATCGACAGTGAAAAAGGAGAAGATAATCCTCTATGGTTGGAAGAGGGCAGCGATCAATCTTGGAAAAGAACCTCAGAAGATGGTAATGGAGGTGTCTCACATTTTGGATCAGAATTATTCGGGTTGTGTAGTTTGTTTGGTTTGGTTATTTGCAACGGGATGAGAAGTTGTCCAAATTCAAGGGCTATCATGTGCAAAACATACAATGGGCAAAGTATGGTTGACTATGTAATTTGTTCACAAAATCTTACAGCTAAAGTGCTTGAGTTTGAAATTGGTGATTGTTGTATAGAGATGAAATTTGATTACATGCCTCTATTTGTTAAGTTGGACTTCGCTTTAAACAAGGTCCACACAATAAACAAGATTTCCACATGCAAAAGAAAGTAGCTAACAAAGGCAAAATCCTCTTAAATCATGAGAACAAGAACATCTTCAATGTGATGCTTGAGCAGCAATTTCATGAAATGAATAACCTCTTAGTGGGTGACATGGTTAATGAGGAATGCGAGTATGTTAATAGTAGCTTGCTGATTTCTAAAATCCACAATGCTTTAAATGCATGTAAAAGATCATGTAGTAGAAATAGGGCTACTAATACTTTTCTGGAAAATTCATGGTACGATGAGGAATGTAAGGCAACAAAGAGATTTATAAAAGGGAAAGATGTAAGCAAAGAGCTCAAGAAGTGGTACACAAAATTAATTCAAGAAAAAAAAGAAGAGTATGTTAAGGCTAGAAGGAAAGAGTTAATATTCCTTGGAAAGCATGACCCCAAAAGGTTTTGGAAAGGGCTGCAGCAAGAGAGAAAACAAATTGAGAACACTATTACGGATGCTCAATGGATTGAGTATGCAAATTTTCTCTATGAACGTCCACATGAGAAGAGCATTCCTCTCATAGTGAATACATTGGAGGAACTCTTCACGGTTGAAGATATCAAGCTAGGGATAAAGAAACTAGAAAGTGGTAAAGCTAGTGATATTGATGGGCTGCAAGATGAATTTTTAAAATGGGGAGCGGAAATCCTTACGCCTCACATAAAAGGAATCTTCAACTGTGTCATCTACGATAGTTTCCCCATGGATTAGACAAATAGTGTTTTCATTCCCCTCTTTAAAAGTGGTGACATCAATAACCCATCTAACTAACGCACTATTATGATCAACCCCCTTTTTGGAAATTTTTTTGGGAGCATGATAGAATGCAGAATCAGAAGTTGGGATGAAGGTGAAGGGAAAAGGGCAAGAGGGTTTCAGACCTAGGCATTCCACCATTGACCATTGCATCACTCTTCGATATTTAATAGAGAAAATATGGGATAATCAGGGAGAAGAAGTTTGTTGTTGTTTTGTAGACTTTAAGAAATCCTTTGATACGGTACACAAGGACAAGCTATAGCGCAAAATAGAAGAATTGGGTACCCTAACGAGTATAGAGCGGTAGTGCATGAATTATATGACAAAGTTAGAGCCAAAATCAAAACGAATGAATAAATATCTAAATGTTTTGGTAGTTAAGCAGGGATGTCCTTTATCCCCAACCTTTTTGGGGTTATACATTGATAAATTAGAAAATTGGTCAAACAAAATGGATGGGGAAGGTGTTTATTTAGCAGGGTATGTGGTGAAGCTTCTTTTGTACACTAATGATCTTATTTTAATATAAAAAATGACTCAGTGGTTAAGAGAACATTTAAGGGCCTTAGAGTGCTTTTTCTAGGAGGTTGGGATGTAGGTGAACATTACCAAAACCAAAATCATGATTTTCTCTTTAAGGAGAAAAGAAAAGCATATTACATTCCTTTTTGAAGGAAGCCCGCTAGAAATTTTGAAAGAATACAAGTATCTTGGGATTGACTTTCATTATAAACTAAGTTGGGAGACATGTAGATCAGAATGGATACAGGGGGCTAGAAAGCCTTGTATTTACCCTTGAACAGATGCAGAATGACTAAAATTTGGGATTGGAAAACCAGGAACACTCTTTTTGGGTTTGATGGTCACGTCAATGGTTCTCTATGGCTATGAGGTTCGGGGTGGCAACATGTCAAACTCTGGTTGGAGGCAACTAGAGAGAATTCGTAAGCACCTAATTACAAGCAATCTCAAAGTTAAGACCTTCGTACCTTATGATATCCTTTTAGCAGAAGCTAGGACTTTTCCGTTGGAAGCTTCAGTGATAATTTAGTTACTTAGCTACTTAAAGAAGGTTGAAAACATGCATGACCAACGCTAGCCAAAAATTGTGAAGGATGAGGATCTTATTCGTAGAAAGAAAACATGGATGAAGCAAAATAATAAGTGGTTGAATAAATGGAATATTAAGCTACATGAGTGTCCCAATACATATGTGGACATAAAAAAGTTTGTCATAGAGAAGTTTCAAAGTTTCATGTGGACTAATAACATTGGTCAAAAAAAGGATTACTACATTCAAGAGTTCAACCCAACCGAGGAGCATGGGGAGAAACATATTTAGGGGTTTCTATTAAAGGGTAAGCAAGGTTGTTAATGACATAATTGAGGACAAGATTGAATCATCTTAGGTGCGAGACAAGTAGATGGAAGAGGCCCAAAGAGGCTTGGGAGGAGAGAACTTACATGTTTTGTAGGACGGGTGCAATCTAAACTGAATAGCACTTTCTCACAGAATGTATAGCCTATGACGATATTCAAGCTCAATATGAAACTATCTTGAAAGTGGACAACATGCACAGTTTATTTGAAGAGGATAAGGTCAACCAAACTCCTCGTCTGTTGGTCAAGATTCATAAAAGAAGATCAGAGTTGGAAAGGAATATGGAAATTGTTTAGGGCTGAGAGCTTTTTTGGTCCCTTAGACTGTGTGGTCTCGTGGACATCATTAAAATCATTCATTCATTCATTTTCATAGTCAACACATAAGATGATCTATTATTTTTTATTTACTTTAAAGTGACTTATTATTATTAAGTTGAAATATGAATGATGAATGATGTGTAACTTTTATTTTTATTTAAAGCTAAGTAAGGTGTAAAGATAATGAGATAATTAAGAAAGTGCTATAAATATAGTTAATAATGTGCTTTTGTTTTGGAGAAGAAGAAATTTTAACGGATCAACTAAATCATTTATACGGTCTTTCTATTGTGCGTTGAATTAGAGCTTTTCCTAGACATTTGTCAACAGAAGATCAATTTTTTTGTCAGAGTTTTTGGATGAGACGATCTCAATGCACTCCAAGCTCCCTTCAATGAATTTGTGCCTTGCATGTTGCGGAATTAGATTTTTTTAGTGAATCTCTATTTTTAACGGGTTTGTTGGGAACTATAAGAAAGTATTGTAGTTTGTAACACTTTAATAACAAAAATGGTGTTCATGCCCTCACTATCATTAGTACTTGTCTCATAGTTTAATATTATTATAATGAGTGAAGGGTAACTCTTAATTAGGGTTGCTTAACTATTAATAATATTTTTTGATAGTTAATTATGAGTGAAGTGTTTTAAGATGTAAGAGTTTTAATATAATACATGTCTAAGTTATTTTTGGTCAATATGGAATATGGAAAGTGTTGTTATTTTTTTTCAACAATTATTGAAGGAATTTTTTTTTCATTCTTAGATTTAATAAACAAATGGAGCAACCCATTTTTAGCACAGGGCTTCAATGTTTGGAAGGGTTGGTGGATTTATGTGCTAATTATATATCATTTATTTTTTTTTTACTTTTATTTGACGTATTCATATTGTACTTTATAATATCCTATGAAATTAGGTTTAATGTTTCTTCTAATTTTAAAATTTAAATTATTTTATATTTTCAGTATTTGTTCTAATGGCTATTAATATTAAGGTAGCCAAAAATATGAGGCCAACACTTGATTAGATAAGGGAGATATATTTGATTTACAATAGAAGTGTGGATCTTTCTTATTCAATTCAAGAATCATTTTGTTTGCACAATTGTTTTCATTTTAGACACAAATAATTAAAGAGTAAAAAATAATAGTAGTAACAATATGTATGTGAATTAAGGCACTTTCTCTCAATAGTCAACACATGAGATGATCCATTATTTTTTATTTTCTTTAAAGTGACTTATTACTAGTGAATTGAAATGTGGATGATCTGTAATTTTTATTTTTATTTAAGGCTAAATAAGGTGTAAAGATAATGAGATAATTAAGAAAGTTCTATAAATATAGGAATTTTTGTGGAATGGGTAAATGTGGATATGAGCATGGGTACCGAGATGGAGAGCCCAAAAAGTAGTCACTCCGCTTTCTTCTCCTATCTAAGACATAATGCAAGCACATTATAGCTTGGTAGTACTTGAACCTAAACTCGGTTAATAATGCGCTTGTGTTTCGGAGAAGACAAGATTTTTCAAACTTCCTCTATTTATCTACATCTCAAAATCATTATCTTCACTAGAATACATACATGAAGTATAACGTTCAAGTATAAGTCCTTTTCTTTTTTGATATTTTATGTTATATTTCATGTATACATATCTTTTTTTTCTTTTTAACCTTTCTTTTTAATATGTCTTTTTTATTTCCTATACTTTAAGTTATTTTTCATGTGTATATTAGCAAAATATTTGAGAATAGTTTCATAATAGTAGGAGTTATAATAAAGAATCTAGATTTTAGCTCAAATATTAATTAATTTTTCTATTCCAAATTTAGAAATTGATGAGCTCCAATCATCATTCTCTCGCTTTCTCTATCTCACTATATTTGTCTATTTAATGTTTCCTTTTTTAAATATGATTTAATAATAAACAATAATGTTAAATTTAAAATATAAAAGAATAAAAATATCATTTAAATTAAAACTATAAAAGAATAAAATTAAAATATAACATAATTAAAACTTAGTTAAGTTGATGAAGGGTCAAAAGTGGGAAGATAACTTCATTTGAAAGGGGAGAGAGTATGAAGAGAAAAAAGGAAGGTAAAAAATTAATGGAAGAGAAAAAGAAATAAGAAGAGAATAAGCATGTGACTCCTTCGAAAGCTAAAGTTATGAAAGGTTATGACTCTTTCAAAGGGTTGTAATTATGAAGGGTTGGAGCTCTTTCAAAGGGCAACAATGATGAAGGAGTTGAATCTCTCTCAAATGTAGTAATTATAAAAGGGTGTGACTCTCACAAAGGGCAAAAATGATGAAGGTTTTTTACTCTTTTGAAGGGTGGTAATTGTGAAAGGTTCTGACCATTGCAAAGGGAAGATATGATGAAGAGGTGTGACCTCCCCCACTTTGAAAGATATAAAGGGGGAAGGTTTAATTTGAGGATGACATTTTCACGGGATATTAGTGTGGGGAATAATATATTATTCTCAAAGGTAACCATAGAAAATGACGATTCAATTCTTATAAAAATACCAATAAAGTATAAAGGAAATTCCATTCAAAGCATTGAAAGAGGATCAATCATCATCCTTATTTCATCAATCATTAATCCCTCAAGAAATTAAGAAAACAATCAATGAGCAAGATCAAGAAAATAATCGTCTAATCCACATGAATCATCACTTCACTTTGGGTTCAAGAAAACATACAATTTAACAATCAAGCATCACTCTATCAAATCAACAGTCATTTAATCATCATCGACTATATATCAAACTAGTGTTCATTAAATATCATCACTCTTCAATTATCTAATCACAATTACTTAATCATAACTCACCAATACCTTGAATCATCAAATCAAAGGAATTCAATCAATCAATCACTAATTCAATGAACAAGCAATCATTTTCAGAACATGTTGAATAAACATGTAGTCCAAGTTAAGGAAGCAACATTTAGATTGGAACCTCCATAATTCTATCAACAAATAGATCAAATATTATACATATTCATATTAGGATTAAGAGTAGAAGACTTATACTCTCTACATGTCTGTGTTTCTAACATGTTATAATGTTACCAACTACTCTTGTGGTATATATTTAGCTATGCCTTTTTGGACAATAATTGTCTCCTATATATGTGTATTCATATAATAGAATGTAAGTGCATATGCCTAATGATGAAACTATTTCAAAACCATCTTGTATGAAGGATCAATGGTCTAAGAGGGGAGTTATAAGATGACTATCTAAGTAGGCTACCCTACTGATGTCCATGTTACCTGCCCCTAAGGCCAATAGGGCTATGATACCAATCTAATCTCGCGATTGGATAGAACAATCAAGAAACCCCTTTACAATCTCCTATTTGAATATACAATGATGGCTCTTTTCTTTAGGGAGATGAGGCGTAGATAGGGAAAATGGGTACAAACATCCCACTAAGTAGGCTACTTTAGCGGATGCCCATGTTGCATGTCAACCAAGGCTAAGAGGGTGAGTGTTTGTTCTTCAGTTGGTATCGATATTGCTTCAATAAAACCTATTATGTCTCTTCCTCCAATCCCTAATTTTTTTGAATAATATTATAGATATTACATGATTTTATTATGTGTTCTTTTTTAAACCTAATAGTTCAAAGAATGTGTGTGTGTGTGTGTGTACATATATATTTATATGTACATACATACATACATACATACATATATATATATATATATATATATATATGTATGTATGTATGTATATGTATGTACATATGTATATATATATACATA
>MU226831.1:1327229-1342497 GCA_018584345.1 Thuja plicata | reverse complement strand
AAATAATATATAATATATGATATATAATGTAATATTTAATATTAATATATATTATATAATATTTAATATATAATAGATATTATATAATATTTAATATATATAATATATAATCTAATATATAATATATTATACGAAGTATGGAGAAATGGGAGGGAAAAAGGGGTTGAAAATAAATTAAGAGGGAGAAAGGGGAGGGAAAATTTAAAATTCAAAATTCTGCCAGGATTTTTGGGTACCTGAAAATATCGTGTACCCGATTAGGCTTGGTATTGTTTTGTGCACCATACCTACCTGGTCAACTCTTCAAATGCCTCAAAAATGTGTTTTTCCCCTGTTTCTCTGAGTTCCAGACTTCGACCATGTAGCTGACGACTTTGTTTTGACCCAAATTTGATGAAACAAAAAGGGTATCTTAAGGAGATTATCAATTTTCTATCGATATAATTGTTGTCAAATTTTGAATTCAGTAAGTAATTATTAGTTATTTTCCAATTGAGTTACCTCTAAAGTGCTAATTTATATACTTATTGAAAAATGGCTATAACTTTTAGACGGTATAACATTTTTGAAATCTGAAAAATGCGTCACATTCTATGCTTCACCTACTATAAGTATTTTTGTTTTTTTTGAATTTGGTAAAGTTTTCAATGAGTTAAGGTGGTTAGACACGGGAGTTGTTTTATTCTTAAAATGTTGTAGCAGATAATTTATAATTAATTTTTTTTTTTGGAATAAAATTACACAAAAATATGTGTCACATCCATGCATGAGTCTAATACTTATATATAAAATCTTATAAAAAATATTATCATTTGATTATGATTAAGATGGTCAGACATACACCTACTTCTTATTTTTTTCCTAAAATTTTTCTACTTCTGCATTGAAATCTATACTTTTCACCAATCATATTAACTTTTTTTCAGGAAAGGTCAAGTATTTTAAAATCTACATTCAATTTCCTACATATTCTATTCTTACAACTTTTTGATATTAGGTTGATAGCTAGTTCAAATTTTCACGTTAGTTTTACTAACCCTGATTTTCTGATTTTTCATTGCCACTTAAGGGCATAGTTTGGCTCCTCATGATCTTGCACATACCCTAAACATTCATAGAAACATTCATGAAATGTAATGACACATGACACAAGATTTGGTAATGCAGAAAACCCCTGTTAGAAGGTAAAAATTTTGGTGGGGATGAAACCCACAAAACTTCACTATCTATAGAATGGAAGGGGTCGATTAAGGCTTACAAGTTTGATCACTTCGAATGATCTTACCCTATCAGGAGTAACATGTTTAGACTGGTTAAGGTCTACTCTATTAAAAGATTTAGCTACATTGTTTAGTGTGCACTCAATTAAGAGATTTACAAAAGTATTATTAAATCCACCTTCTCAAAGGATTTCTTCTATTTGCTACACTTGTTAGAATGTAGTAAAAAATACTTATTGACCTGAGTATATGCAATCTTGAATTGCTGAGTATAGATCCATTAAAGTTTACAATATGATGTATCACCTATAGTGATTGATTAATACCTCTGTTCTGCTTGGTAGCCTTGAATCTTGTTCTTTGTAACTGATTTCATCTTTTGCTGTCCTTTTGCATGAAACTCTATATCTGATCCTTAGATGTGCACTTTGGCTACAATCATCATCACATCATCTTGTTCTGATTGATTACACATCTATTTATACATGGAATTGATCTAAATAAGTTCCATGATTTACAGTGATAACTCTATGATCAAAGGTTTACAATTTGACCTTGATCTCCTAGTTTGCATGTTTTCAACCAGTTAGATTGCTTAAAACAATTACAATTACTTTACTTGTCCCTCAAGAAATGGATTTAAGGCTAAGCTTTAAGCTAAATATAAAACTTCAGTGTTTTATCTGACGTGTAACTCATATCCACATTTCTCATAATAAAATTGTCTCTCGATAGATTGGTGCTCGGGTTGCTCTTTAGTCTGTTTGTCGGTGTTCACTATAAACTTGTCTGTCAGGTTCCTCTGTGAACTTGTGTCGTTAGTTTACATTATAACCTGTTCTATCAGGTTACATTGTTAGTTGTTCTGTCGGGTTACACTATAATCCTGTCTTTCGGTGATCATGTACTGATGGTTCAAAAATTGTTTCCCTTGTATACTAATGGAAAAAATATGATCATCAATCTCCCCCTTTGACATTAGTATCAAAAATTGATATGTGCAAAAACTAAAATGTTTAGTATATACACCATGTGTTCACCTTGTCAATATGACTCCCCCTATGTGTATGCCTTGGTATAGTATATGTACATGTATATATTATTTCCTTTATACATATATTTCCTCCTTTCATTATTCCCCCTTTTTACGTTATCAATTCCTCTTTTATTATTTATCTCTTTGTCACATATTATTTCCCTTTTTTTTGATAATAAGGACAAAGGTGTAATACTTACAACTTGTCAAAGATGTGGGAATGAGAGTTATGTATGTCTTCCATCATTTATCCCACTTCTCCTTAAGGTGTTCCAAGGCCATGTGCTCCAATGTTATTCTTGCATGCATATCATAGATACTGTCGGTGATAGACATCTATGGGGTGGTAATCAATTGTCTTGTCGAAGTCATATGTTGTTTCAATAATGTGAGATTTGGTAGAAGTAGAGCTTGAAGCTCGGTTACCTCATCTCTGAAGTTTGATTCTGCCTCTAAAATCTCAAGTCTCAACCTTTTAGCTTCCATAATCTTGTCATAATGCAACTTAATTGCATTGTCATTGGTTGTAAGACCTTGTGCACTAGAATTTAGATCTGCATTTACCTTTGCAATCTTTTCACTACCCTCCTTTAGTGAGTTTCTCTGTAGTTCATAACTTCTGAACTAAGGTTATAACTTCTAAAATAATGTGTTCTAATGTGTTGAGCAGTTCAGATAGTTTTACCTTGTTCTCTATCGCTTCTTGGTTGATTTTCTCTGTCAATTTGTATTGGTAATTCTTCTCTGCACATTCTTCTATTGCCTTCTCTACATCTAGATTATGTGATGTGATGGTGTTGGTAAGAACTGCTAATTGATCAAGTATAGGAGCATCTTGATCAATGTCAGTATCAGGTTTAATCTGCAGAAGTATTTCCTTGGTTGTCTCTAGTACCTATGTGTCCTTGGTCTCTTTTTTGAGCTTATATTGGATAGCTTTCCTTTTACAAAGTTCTGCATACTTTGCAAGTGACTCTGGATCCAATGTCCTAGTATCACAGTCTGGTATTTCAATTATTTCATCCAAGATGATTGGATTTTTATTCTTCTTTTTCTTTGAAATTATTATGGAGTCACCTGTATGCAGTACCATATCAAGTTCCTTTTCTTGGTCTGATATACTTGATGAAGGATTTGGAGGTGTTGTGCCTTTTACCCATTGCTCGATATTTACCTGTCGGTTGGGTGTAGACATCTCCACATCAACCTTGGCTTTATCTGTAGCTTCTCCTTCAGTATCCTTTGGAGTGACATCACCTTGCTTCTCTTCTTCACCTATATTTTTATGTTCTCCATCTATTTCTTTATGTTCATCAGTGGTGTTTTTCTGCTCCTCTTCACCCTTATCCTCATGTATGCTTTCATCATGCTTGGGTGAATTCTCCTTTTGTGAGATGACATTGATAGCTTGTATTAATAATGGCATTTTTCCTGGTATGTTAATCTGTGCAACATCCATTGATGTATCATGTTCCTTGTTCTTTTCAGAGGTAACATTGACATCTTCATTTGCCTTTATCTCATCGACAAGATCTTCAGTTATATCTACTATTGTCATGTCTTGGATTGTGACATCTATTCTGTCTCCTAATGACTACAAAATCTGTGGTATGTCATCCATTTCTTTACTTGCTTCTATGTTCAATTCAACTAAAGTGACATCCTCATTATCATTTATAAGAATGTGCTCTGGGCTTTGTGTTTCCTCTTTTTCTTCATTGCAAGGCTTGTCGGTGAGTGCTAATACTCTCTCGGGGCTTGTATCCTCTTTAGGTACATTGAGTATTTTTCTTCGAGCATCCTCACTTTCTTTGTTAAGCTCAATTAGGCTTCCCTGTAGTACTTTGTCGGCTCTCAATTTTTCTGAGAACTTCTTTGAATGCAACTTCATCATTTCATCAATTTATTCCAACTTAGACTCGGGTGACATAATAGAAACTAGGGATCTTTCCCTTATTTGTCTTTTAGAATTCAATGCAAATGTCCACCTTGCCGATAACCTGTCTAGAAGTTCTTCTGGCATCATCTTATCAAACTATATAGGTATGTATTTGAATATACATATTGTCGTGATGATGGCTTCTTCTATTTTATTCTAATCCTCGGGATTCAAAGTTAGCCATTGTCTTACCTTAGGCTCAGATATTGTACCTGACCTGATGATTGATGCAGCAATCTCATCAATTGTGATAGGAAATTTGTTCTTTTTAGGTTGTTCATCTTGTTCAATGTCTTCCTTATCTTCTTTGCTGCAGATTAATCTCCTTCTCCTCTATGGTTTTGAATTTTTTCCGGTTTGAGGCTTCCTCTTGTAAGTCCTCACTTGTCCTTTTTTAACCGGTGATGAGCTTGCATATTTTGTTGTCTGACTCCTCGTCCTAGATGCAACATTAGTTCTTAGCTTCTTTTGGGGTGGTGCATTAGACTCTGTTGATTTGAAGTCACTCACTTATTCACCTTCACTGATGGGTGACTTTCCCTTGATGTCTTTTTGTTGTTCAATCTCTTCATCGTTTACCGACAACTTTTTCTTAATTGTCTTTACTATTTTATCCTTCTTTATGCCAATTTTCTTCACTACTAGGCCGTTCTTTATTATTGTCTTAGCCTCTTCATAGGTTCCAAACCTTGGTAATGATTTGTCTAATGGTTCATTTAATAATACTTCAATAACATTGGTGGCTTGATCTATGTTGATCTCATAGTCAAGTGGGGCTAACCATGTTGTCCTCGGTACAACTAGTTTGATCAAAGTTGTATCGGTGTCCACCATGAAACAAATATCAACATTATATTGATCTACCAGTTGTTCTGGTATCCTCATCATTTTCTACATTCTGTCCTTGAATCCAGCAAAATATTCATCCATGACTGATGTAAAGTTGTCCCCTAGTGACTTAATGAATTCACTGATTTAAATTGTCACTGGTCGGGTAGTGTCCCAATTGACATTACCGATAGATGGGAAGAAGTCTTGAAAGTAGAAAAATATGCACATGAGGAGTGAACCAAACTTACATGAGTTAGATTTTGCTGATCTAATGGTCCTCATGTTCTCCTATAATTTCTTTAGTAGAAGCTCAGATAGATCCAACTGTAGACCCTTCTTTACAATATTGTGATCAATGTCCATTGCTTCGCATGCAATACTATTTGTTCTGCTGGCTTGGAATATCTTGTATCCCAGAACACATGCACCAAATTTTAGTTCTGGATCTTTGATGGAGTTTACCTTCAATCCTTTTCCATCCCATTATGCACCTGTCATCTTCTCAATCTCGGGGCGAGAAGGGTTTTTAAGTGCCTTGGCCTTGTCAGTTATTAGATAAATAATCACTGCGTGTATTACATCCCTACTGATATGTTTTGGCTTGTCCAACCACATCTTTTGGTCATGTACTCTGCTTAGTACTATCCTGTTCCACTCAGTTTTAGACTCCTTCAGGAACATTAGGGCATTTGTCAACCCTTTCACCTCTATATGTTTATATTCATCTTTGATGGTTCTGTCTATGCAAAGCTTCTTGTAAGCTTTCTCAACTTCCAGATCTATGATTTCTGCAACTTTGCAGTGGATATACGCTCCAACATCCTCAATTATCAAAACCCTAGGTGGTATGCTTGAAAATGCTCCAGCGTCGTTAGGCTGTAAAGCAACCTTTGGACATAACTTATATTTAGGTTCTTCATAGGTAGTGTTCTTGATTAGGTTAAACTTTTTATTCTTGGCATTCTTGATCTTGGAAATGCGAGATGTGGTTGCCATGGTTTCTAAAAATTAGGGCTTTCCCATAAATAACTATAAGCTCGGTGAGTCTTAAATACTCACTTGTCCTATTGTAACTGTTGTTGATCTGTCTGAATGTCATACATTTGCTTGTGAGTCACTCTGCAATCTGGTGCTTGTTCTTCACTCTGTGCTCTGCTTCACTATGCTTCTTCGCTCTTAATCACATGGTGAGTGAATGAGCTATTCTGTCTCCTTTTTATACATGATGCCCTAAGTGGTGCATTTAATGCTTTTACCCACTTCTCAGTGTTCAAAGATAGAGTTGCTCGAGGAACATGCTAACTTCATTCTCGGTGAGAATGTGATGCTTGGGTTGAGTGTCATCTTAATTTACCTTTCACATGTTTACCAATAGTGCTTGGTATTGCATGAAGACTGATTGTCTTTTACATGATTACCGACGATGCTCGGTTTACATTAACAACTTAGCTTTTGTATGTCCACCGACGATTCTCGATATGCATTAACCGACGAGATTGGATTCACACATTCATAACAAGTAATACCATAGTGCATCTTTATTCATGCTAGTTTGGCATTTTATAAATGTATAATAGAACTAATGTAAGATATAACTTGGTATGGTGTAGTTCCATACTTACTTTTTCTTCTTAGGTGGGGGTGGTGATGTCACTAGATCCATTGGATATGGTGTCACCAATTGTATTGCTTGGTCCAAAATCATCAGTGTTTGTAGCTTCCCTCCACATTTTGTTTCTCATCTTCTTAATGTCTTCAATGGTATTTTCATTGGCAAAAGTGCCTGTCCCTGTCACTCAGTCTCTATAGTCCTTACTTAGATGACTGACCCTATGATAGTGTAAGCATGCCATTCCAGGGTTATTCCAACTTCTATACCTTCTCATCCATTTTCTCATGCAGTTTGTAGCTATGTGTCCATATCTACCACATGTTGTGCAATTTTTCCATGTGTTGCAATCCCAAACATATGAGTTACTGACTCTTTTCGGTTGATAAGCATTTTCTTGTTCTTTTGGCTTCCATGCTTGCTTTTTCTTCTTCCTGCATTCAAGAGATGTGTGCCCATGCATTTTTCAAGTGGAAAAATATTTCTCCATGTAGGTTTCCTTCTTTGGTTGTTTCACCTTAGATCTGCATTCATGTGCTTTGTTTCCTTTCTTGTTACAGTTATAACAATTTCCTATGAATGAAGATGTGGATGTAGGAATACCTTTAATTCTGATTCTGCAAACATTTGATGTGTGGCCTAGTATTCCACAGTGATTACATGACTGCTTCCTTGACCTTGGATTTGTGTAGATATATTTTTTATTATCTTTGTATGGTGATTCTCCATGCTCAATATACCCTACACCGATATTGGTGTTGACTCTTCTTTGTCCATCCAAAAAATCATCCATTCTTTTTGTACTTTATTTAGCTCTCTTAATCATATCATTGTGTTGTTGTTGAATCCTTACTTCATGCTTTAGTTTTTCATTTTATTCTCTTAGCTCACCAATAGCTTCCAATTTTCCATTGAGTTCTATGTTCAGCCAGTTTGCCTCCTGATTCATAAGAACAATTTGATTGGTGATCTCATGATGATGTTCAATAAGTCTTTGTATTTCTGATTCTCTCTTGTAACTTTTCAGTGATCTTCCTCATGTCATCAATAGCTAGTTTTCTTTCTTGCTCAGCTTGCCTAGCATTATTCATAACCTCAATCATCCTTACCATCTGTGTCTCTTAACCGATTTGCAATTATTTCACTTGTCGAGCTAGATGTTGATTGATTTCATTCAGACTTGTAATGCTTCCTTCAAATGTGTCTAATGTATTGCAAGATGTAGATCCTAATGACTAAAACAAATCAGGTATCTCTTCTTCATGATAGTATGTTTCATTACAGCGAGATGTCGTAACCTTTCTTTCATCCAGTAGCTCTCTCATCTTGATTCTAGCTTCTTTGTATTGCTCATAGAAGATCTGTATCTACAATTTCTGATTTTCAATATTCTTGTCTGGATTATACCTTTCCATTGTATGATCTTTCTCTCAAGTGATTTAAACTTTTCCAAATAAGAGATCTAGCTCTGATACCAATTGTTGGAATAATGGAATGGTGTGTACTGAGAGGGGAGAGGTAAATCAGTACCCTTAAAATTTTTTGTCAATTAACCTTTAATCCTTTAGTAATAAATTCCTTGTATTACCGACCATATGTGCCATTCTATATTTATGCATGTAATATCAATTCATAAAATTAATTTATAATGCAGAAAACCCCTGTTAGAAGGTAAACATTGCGGTGGGGATAAAACCCACAAAAATTCACTATCTACAAAATGGAAGGGGCCAGTTAAGGCTTACAAGTTTGATCACTTCTGATGAGCTTACCCTATTAGGAGTAACATGTTTAGCCTGGTTAAGGTCTACTCTATCAAGAGCTTTAGCTACACTGTTTAGTGTGCGTTCGGTTAAGAGATTTACAAAAGGATGGTTAAATCCACCTTCTCAAAGGATTTCTTCTATTTTCTACACTTTTTAGAATGTAGTAAAAAATACTTATTGACCTGAGTATATGCAATCCTAAATTACTGAGTATAGATCCATTAAAGTTTACAATATGATGTATCACCTATAGTGATTGATTAATACCTCTGTTATGCTCAGTAGCCTTGAATCTTGTTCTTTGTAATTAATTTCATCTTTTGTTGTCCTTCTACATGAAACTTTATATCTGATCCTTAGATGTGTACTTTGGCTACAATCATCATCACATCATCTTGTTCTGATTGATTACACATCTATTTATACATTGAATTGACCAAAATAAGTTTCACGCTTTACATTGATAACTCTATGATCAAAGGTTTACAACTTGACCTTGATCTCCTAGTTTGCATGTTTTCAGTCAGTTATACTGATTAAAACAATTACAATTACTTTACTTGTCCCTCAAGAAATGGATTTAAAGCTAAGCTTTAAGATAAATATAAAACTTAAATGTTTTCTCTGATGTGTAACTCAGATCCACATTTCTCAGAATAAAACTGTCTCTTGGTAGACTGGTGCTCGAGTTGCTATTTAGTATGTCTATCGGTGTTCACTATAAAGTTTTATGTCAGGTTCCTCTATGAACTTGTGTCATCGGTTTACATTGTAACCTATTTTGTCAGGTTGCACTATTAGTTGTTCTGTCGGGCTACACTATAATCTTGTCTTTCGGTGATCATGTACCGACGGTTCAAAAACTGTTTCCCTTATATACTAATGGAAAAAATATGATCATCAGTGGTAACAATAGTTGTGAATGTATCAATAAACCTTGTAAGGGTCTGATGATAAAAGATCACTTCGTAAGCATGGGAATGGTTTATAGGGTCACCAACCTTGTGTTTTGAATCCTTTGGTTTTGGTAACATTTAGAGGAGTCATTGTCTTGTTTCTTGGAGGTTGATTGGGTTAGTTGGTGGAAGGCTGTTATTACTTTATGTACTTGTCTATGAATTTTTTTGGACCAAATTCCTTTAAGACTATAGTCCCTCTAAGGTAGTATGAGTGTTTGGTTAGTTAGTCTATTAAATTTCTTGGACCACCTTTTATGTTAAATAGCCTCTCATGCAACCATTCTTTTAGTCTATTTCTATCTGGATAGATTAATTGGGTCCCTCCCAATTAGTCTAATTCAGTCTATTTCTAAATAGATAGACTAATCCAGTTAAAGAGGCTAATTGGGTCCCTCCCTATCCAGTATTCCTTCACCATTTTCCAAACACGCACATCATCTTCAAACTATTTATACTCTTCTAGAACTTGAAAAAAAAAGAGTCCACTTGCATTAGTGTTCTTTTCGGGCTTTCGCTAGAGCTGGCATTTGTACTATTCTTTTAGAGGTTTGGTTGAGTCGGTAAAATATTCAGAAGTTTTTAATGGCTCCTTGTCTTTTTTTCATCTCTTGTACTTTTATACGTTCTATTATGGATAGGCACGAGGCATTTTTCATTGCACTCACATACCATGTATTATTTTCAGTCCCTTTAATCATTTGTGGACCTCAATATGTAAATTTATTTCATCAAAGTTTAGAAATTTGAACCCTAGTGAATTTTTTGTGTTGTTATATGATGGGAATTCCTTTCAATCTTATATTAGAAAAAATATGCTAAGACAAATACCAAAACTGTGGTTCACAAGCCAAAAATGGCCACCCAGCTGATGGAACATCTCAAACCTTGGTTGTTCAAACTAACCAGACACTAGTACTAGGTAGTAGTTGGGTCTGTCAATGGGACATTGGCTCAAATTGATCAAAATAAAGTATGCAACACCTTGATGGGAAAAAAATTCTAAAGCACTGTACTTGCAACAAGATTTCTAAATGTGGGGGAAAAATCACTTACATTCATTGTCCCTTGGTCGATTTTTCCTTTCTGAGTGTCCTCGTCTCTCGCTCAGGATTTCCTCTTTCCAAATGGTTCCTAGTCTTCCTCCTTGATTCAATGTCCTTTCAACACTCATCTAGTGAAGTCTCGCAACTCTCCACTTAGGGGTTGGATGCAGTGGTTCTCAGTGAAACTCTCTAGTTTGGGTCTCGGTGCAATATGCCATGTCGTGCTCCTGCGTGCACCAAATTCAAAATATATATGAAGTAAGAGTTTAGGAAAGTAATCCATAATTTAAAAATATATTCACTCTAGTTGATATTGACACATGTAAAGTATTCCAAAGGCACTTTAGAGATATGCTATGACATAAAAAACATTGTTAAGGTGATGTCAAGTCTTGATCCACGAGGGTAGGAAAACATAGATGCATTGGTACAAAAGGTTCCATTCAACTTGGAGGAAATGAATAATTACTTAAGGGGCTAATGTGAGATTGGACCATGTTTATATTCATCGATCTTTTTAAAGATCATCTAAATATTCATTGCTAATGAAAATGCACAAACTGATGTGTAATATATCCAAGGAGAGGCTCATAAAGCCTCTTCTTTTAAAACCATTAACCAAATAAATGCTAAGACCAATATATGAAAGAGCTGAAGAATAAGGAAACTTGTATTATTAGGATGGAAAATATACCTTTATATATCATGACCACATTTTTGAATCTCTAAACCCTCCCATATTGTCAACACATGCGTCTAGGCTAACCATGTCAAGTTTCACTCCATACATGCACAAATTGAAAAAATTCAATGTTGCCCCCATTCACATGTCACTATGTGGGATCAACATAGAGAAACACTAATTTTTGTGGGAATGAAATAACTAAATATATGATCAAATAATATCTAATATGCGTAGAGTAATTAGGATTTGATCATATAGAAATTTCTAGGAGAGTTACAATAGTTGTAACATCATGAATTAACAACATTAAAAAGTACATCATGAATTAATTATGTGATGGCATAAAATTAAAAACATCACGAATTAATTTTGTAACCATATAAGTCAAATATAATTATATCAAGAAATCAATATCAAATAGATAATGTAATCACATAAATCATACATTTCAATGTCATTGATCTTCTTATCCATCCAACTTTGTGTCTATTTCATCTAATCCATATTTGATATTGTAAGGATTGATCATCATCATCATCATTGATATCAGTTTCAATAATGTCATCATCCACAAAGATATCGTCTTCATGAAAATTAACTCTTACATCATCATGATATTGTTCATCTTTGACATCTTTGTCAGGCACATCATCAACCTACTCTTGATCCTAATAATCATGTACATCATCTTCTAGTTCTTTGGTATTTTTTTATTCCACCAATAGGTGTTAGGGGTTAGTTTGACTTGGTTTTAGTATTATAGTGACAAACCTTGTAGTTTAGGCTCCATATACAAAATATACTCATTTTTTAGCTTCCTATTATCATCTTTATATTCATTGAGATTTTTAAAGATCATATAAATATTAATTGCTAATGAAAATGCACAAACTCATGTGTAATACATCCAAGGAAAGGCTAAGAGAGCCTCATCTTTTGAAACCATTAACCAAAGAAATGCTAATAAAAATATATCAAAGAGATGAAGAATAAGGCAACTTATATTATTAGGAAGGACGAGATACAGTTATATAACATGATCACATGTTTGAGTCTCAAAACCATCTCATATCATCAACGCATGCATCTAGGCTAATCATGTCAAGTTTCACTCCATACATGCACAAATTGAAAAAATTCAACGTTAGCCCCATTCACATGTCACTATGCGGGTTCAACATGAGGAAACACCAATTTGTTTTGGAATGAAATAACCAAAGATATGATCAAATAATATCTAATCATAAATAGGTGTAGAGTAATTAGGAATTGATCATATGGAAATTTTTGTGGAGGAAGTGCCTATACTCATCAAACACCTACTTTCCTAAACTTGTTGAACAATGAGATTTCATCTTTGGACCACACACTGAACATGCAAATTTTCCCTTTGTTTGAAGACCTGAAAGATCATATATAATTGGATTAAATATGTCAATTTTTATAATTATATATAATTAATAGATTATGTTAAAAATCATGCATGATATCTACTTCATAAATTAAATATTGTTCAAGTGCAATCAAACATTATAAAATACCACAAAAATGTGTTAGTCCCAGGGCATCATGAATTGTCCATACAAGCATTGCATGGAATTTCATCTCCACTTATATTCCATGCATGGTAATCCATAAATTGCATTAAGCTTTCACACCTAAATAATCATTGAATACGTGGAATAATGTGAATATAACAAAGAACCTTTCGAGGCACCTTTTTTGTTAGTTGATCTGTTTGATATTTATTGATATGACATTTTGGGCATGTTGTTGCAAATTCATTTTGTTTTATGATATATAATATGATTATTGGGACATGCATCTATTGCTTGATAGTCCATTCCAATATCTTTCATAATGGTAGATAAATCTCGTTATGAGCGAGGTAGGTAAAATATTTGATGGTGGTAAAAAAATTCATCTATTAGTCTACAACAAACAAAATAAAATTTTAATATAAAGAATATTAATTGTATAAATTTCATCCTTTATTTACTAGTGATGAACTAACAACAAAAATAGATTAAAAAAGATGGCATATATGATATACCTTAACATCTGTGAGATTTCTATGTTGGATAAATTATTCATAGGCTTCAAGTTCAACAACAACAATACAACAAAGAGAAGAGTTGTTTGGGAGCCTTCATAAAGGGGCTCGTATGCCTTCTCAAGTACAGGTAAATCATGAAAATCACCAAAGTCATCTAGATCATCATGATCAACTACACCACTAAATGTGTCACAGATCAATGCAATTGTACCATCATCTTCAACTATGTTTTCTAGCGCATGATAATCTTCTTCCATAGGATCATTAAATTCATCTTTGATATTCACAACTCCATGTTCCCCCGCCTACAAAACCAAATTCTCCAAGTCATGATAATCCATATCATGTGCCCTAGGGCGCCCCACCTTTATAATAATGATCAACACAAATAAACCATGATCATGATCAAGTGATATATATATATATATATATATATATAAAATTTTAAAATGATATAACCATTTACAAATTCAATCAATCTAAATATATATAATGAAAAACTTACCAATGGATGATAATCATGCCCCCTTCAGCATGACCCATGCTCCCTAAAATGTTTCTCAGCTATTGAAATTAGAAGTCTTATCCTCTTTAAGCCCTTACAATCATTGCAAGGACAATGACATTTTCTATCACCCTTTCTTTTCAATCTGGCCCACAATCTAGGAAGTGTCTCTTTATTTGGTTCTGCACTAATATTATCTGGCATGATTTTTCTTTACCAAGCTTGAATATTTAGATCTTCAAAAAATATCAAACTCGCACTCCAATAAGACCTTCAAATAGTTAGGTGAGGCAACTAATAAGATTTTTTACTCTCTTCAACTTAACAATCACAATCAATGATGACAATAACTCCACTTGACCCAAAGGATTATCGATGTACCTAAACATGACTTCTTTGCACTTTGACAACTCAACAAGGAAATAGGGATTCCATCAATTATCAATAACTGATTACAATTCTTAAAGGACCAGTAGCTCATTAAAAAAATTATCTCCAATCCGACTCCAAGATTTAGAAACCTTCCTTCTCCTTTGGGAGGCTTTGCAAGATAGAATCTTAACCTCTGATAGATTAACCCAGCTAGGCTTTGAAGGACCATCAAGATGTGTGTTATGCAAATCGACATTCGAAACAGCTAGGCACCTTCTTTATGATTGTCCCTTTGCTAATTACTGTTAGAAATGGCTATGTAGAAAGCTTAATTGGTCATCTGCATTCAATGAAAACCTTCTAAATTTCCTGAGTTGTTGGCCTTAGCTAGGATCCAAAGTATATAGCAAGATTTGGAGAATTGCTCCATCCATAATGACATGGGAAATTTGGAAAGAGCAGAACAGAAGGATCTTTACGGAAACAAAGATGGATGAAGATTTCTTGATCAATAAAATTGAAGCAAGCATTAAAGAAGTAACTAACAACCATTTAAGAAATTCCTCCAAAGAGGAAGGATCATTCATAGATTGGGACGCGGACATTAAAAAAATTTGGAAAGGTTTAATTAACCCACAATTAAGGTACTCCAAAGCTAATAAGCTAGCTAGGTCCTTATGCGTATGGAAGCCTCCCTCGAGTGGGTGGATGAAATTAAATTTTGATGGGGCCTCAAGAGGAAACCCAGGAAAAGATGACCTAGGATGCATTATTAGGAACAAATTGGGCAAATGGGTGGCTAAAAGGGCCAAATTTTTAGGTATTTCCTCAAATAACCTTGTTGAACTCGAAGCGTTAAATGAAGGTCTTAAGTTAAGTTTAAGATGTGGAATTCAAAAATTGGTAATTGAAGGAGACTCACAAATCATTCTAAATGCTCTAAGGAAAAGAAGTACACCAAATTGGATTCTAAACTCAAAACTTGAAGAGGTATTAGATCGGGTGGATAGATTTTAGGATACAAGATTTGATCACATTTATCGAGAAGGAAACAAAGAGGCGGATGCTCTAGCTAACCTAGGAGCTGACAGGGAAAATGTGTTTTTGATTAAATAATCATTAAGGATGAACACACACAATTAACCTTTGACCCTAGAGTCCAATTCAAATTTAGGACCAAGACTATAAAAAGATGAATGGTAGATATAACTACGACTTTTTGAAGTTCCAAGACTAAATCTCACTAA
>MU226831.1:1297219-1326768 GCA_018584345.1 Thuja plicata | reverse complement strand
CACACACACACACACACACACACACACACACACACACACACACATTAATCAAAACATATTAAAAATGAAAATAGGCTCAGAGATAGCGACCTTCTGGATCATTCCCAAGACACATGATACGAACATATATATAGGGAAGGAAATAAAGTAGCGGACAAGTTAGCGTACTTGGGTACATATGGGGAAGAGATTAACCTAGTAAATATTGAACAAGGTTAGACATCATGAATTAAATTCCCCCTACTCAGAATAACAGAGTATGATGGATGAATTAAGATTAAGAGGGTGGTAATTAAGATTGAAAGTGATTACGAATAAGAAATACGTATGGAGATTCAAGCATCGAAAAACATCAATAAAGGCTAAATAATAGTTATAAAAAAAAATACTCATTTTTAAAACATAGGACACTCTTAACACTACTTCATCAATTAATGCATGAATAATATGCCCACAAATTCTTGATATCACATAAGATTAGAAGCATTTTTCATGATCTTAGACTGAGATTTCTTATATTTAGACGAACATAATCAAATACATCCTAAGAATTGCAAAGTATCAATCCTAAATATACAAATATTAAGATAGAAAGTATCATTGATAAGCTCCTCCAGAAGTTTATCAAACTACTTATTAGTATTAATATGAGTATCAAGAAAATGGAGACAACTAATTTACCTCGGTTAAGTTATCATAGAACATTAGTGGGTAATGAAAAGATGTTCCTCATAAGCAAAAAGTAACGGCCACTAGTAACAAAGGACGACTAAAGGTCTATTAGGAAAACATATAAACTGCCAATCAAGAGCTTTGATTCGGTATAGGTAAATCAATCGACATACTCACCTTTAGATCTTCTATGCTCTCAATGAAGGAAGGTGGAGAGCTATAGCATCCCAAAAATTTCTTAGTTAAGATATATAAACAATGGCCGACACCCAAATTGTATTAACTAGTACCTCTTGCTTCCAACACAGTTAGACAGTCCATTTCCTGGTTCCCAAAGCATGGCCACCCCAATAAAACTAACTTGTAGTAGGAGTCAGATTGCCTTTGATGGTAAAACTCTGATAAAAAATGTCAAGGGGGTTATGTTGGATAACCATCCACTTATTATTAGAGCAGTTCTTAGAATACTCGAACAAGAATTTCTTTCAAACGATGATAGATACTGGGTTCTCACAGACATCACTTCCATGTTTGTTGCTATTGTGCTAAACTGGGGAACAAAGAAACAAGATGCAAGGAGGCTCTGTTATAGAATCTTTAAAAGAAGATATCTAGGCAATCTAGATAAGAATCTACAAAATATCAAAGAAAACCTAATGATACTGAGCCCAAGGCATCTGGATATAGCATCAATCAATGGCAGACCTGTACCAACATACCCAATCGTAACTTTCATGGGTCTTATTGCTGCAAATGGAGAATGCCAATTATCATATGAAATATAGAATTCTTGATTACATACATGCACATCAAAAAACCAATAATGGATAATTGGTTTTATGAGTATTGGCACATTGACGAGGTTGGAGACACTAATATGGAGTGCTTCAACGAGTCTAAATTAGAGAACCTCATTGACCTGTGGCTTGCAGAAGGTGGACATAAGAGGAAAAAGAATAAAATTTTTTGCGAGTCTGAAGGTTCTCAAACTCATGATAGGACCTAAGTGTCTATCAGTACCTCTTTGTAAATGACCTCGCTTATCAGATAGCTAAATTGTATAAATAAAGTGTAAGCGATAGGTGTTTTTCTCTACCATTTTTCAATGAGCTTCACCTCTTTGTAACATCATAATGTGAGTTATCCATGATGATCTAATCGAAATAACCTAGTAAATAAGGTTCTATACAGGACTCTGTAACCAACATTACTTAGAAACTCAAATACAGATTTAATGTAGACATCTCTCATAGTAGAATAATAAACCACGGACCAAATAAACTCTAAATCAGATAAGTTGAAAGGAAGTATTCAGAAATATAATAAATTACCTTTTTGTTAAATAACACAAATAAAGAAATCCTATGCTCTACTAATATGCAAATATACAAATGTGGCCTATCGACTGATGTAATGAGAAAAAGAGAAAAAATGGATTAAAGTAAGGTAAGAAATAGAAATAAGCTATTTTCAACACTCTCATTCTGGCACTAACATGTTATGACAAAGGCCTGACACTCATACTGGATGCTCTATTTTCTACAATTATGCTAAGGATAGCACTTATCCTCTTAGTTTAGCAGCTATATTAAGGGTGCTTCTAGTTAAAATAGAAATGAAAAATGCCAAGGTACTGGAAGCTTTTCGAGGGTGATTTTTTTGATAGTCTTTAATCTTGAAGTGGCTACTCTACTACTTTAGATTAGAGCTTATCAGATAAATTGCAGTACCAGATAGAGAGTTGAGCCTATACTCTTCGACACTGAAGGGTGATTCTCTGTTAGGGCGGTAATATGCAGATAAGGCTATACTATACTCTTCTGATCTATCTTATTTTACCCTAGCATCTACTTATGAATTACTATATAGGTCAATTTCAATTCCATTAGACTACCGCATAATAAGAAGGTGGTTTTTATCATGAATACTGATGATATATGTCGTCTGGGTTATGCTCACGCAGGATAGAACACTCTAGGAAATTCTCACATCTAAGTTGGTTAGCATTCTTGATCACTCTCTAACTTATTTAGAGAAAAGACCTCTAGAATTCTGTTTATTTCTTATATAGGCTATAGGGCCTTGGCATAAGTCAGAGAGTCTTCCATTAGTTCAGATTAAGTTAACTAACTAGGCTATCTTTATACTCATAGGCATCTCCAAATTCTGGGTGTAGTCACCCATCACCCAATATCATATATTGTTAAATTATTCCTACGACACCCCATTTGTACTCCCTCATTCTAACCATCATGGGAAGACTTCATCTAGTACTGATTTCTTTCCATTCATTTATCTTCGCACCTTCTATTTTCTCGCACTTAATAGTTCTTAGTTCTTCTTTTATAGGTAGGCAAGCTTAGGATGACAGATTTCCTAGAACCTCTTGGCCATATTTTATTAGTAGAATTTATCTTGAGAATAGTAAGATTAGAGTCTGGTCATACCTTGAATTTGATATTTTTATACAATCTTGTCTTTGATCGGGAGGGTAGAGCTATCTTAACATGATACAAGTACTCATTGCCTAATAATTAGTGGGATAGCAACATGTAAGCCCATCATTCCTTCTCGATGCATGCGTTCTCCCTTCCCTCTTTCCCCCCACTTCTTTAGGAGCTTAGGCCACATAGCTCTAGAATCAAACTATCTAGAGAGGTAAGTTTTTTTTATATCTTATTGCATTATGATTACACCTGTCTAGACCGCTAGAAGCATCTGGATGGTACTCAGATACTTTTGGTAATCCTTATTATGCCTTTAGCCACCAATATCAGTTGGTTTTTTACTGCGCTCCCTCCGTCCTGACACATCTTTGTGCTGAGACTGTAAATGGAAACCACTATTTCAGTTTATCATAGAAGTGAGGTTAGAATGATGACCTTTTTAGGAAAAATCAAACCAAAAAGGTGGGGTAGTATCCTGAAGAAACTAGATGATATTTCTTGTCTGGCAATTAAGAAGGCGATTGGAGAAAGAGACTTTGACTACAGTCAGACATGGCAAACCAATAGTGATATAATAGGTTCATTTATTTCCATAGCCTTTATGGAAAAAGTAAAGTTCTGGGACATAGAAAAATTATGTACTGCCCTATTCGATGACATATGGATTAAGGGTTTGAACAATGCAGTGGAGAGTGTTGACAATAAACTTGAGATCCCACACCCAGAGAAATACATGAATTGGCCGGTTGGGAACCTCAAGACTATTAAGGTTTGTAGAAGGCCAATTTTGTACATAAAGGATAGGGAGAAATTCGATGCTCTGTGGCCTGAGATGGAAAAATATCTAATTTTTTTATTGAAATGGAATGGAATCCATGAAGTAGGCTGTGACTGGGAGCTATCTTTCTTCACCTCTGTTGGGGTTGAAATCCCACCAGACATCGATCTCCATGATTGCCGGCTCTACAAAGTCCATCCCCCCTTTCTCAAAAAGATGTCCAGACCAAACGGATTGAAACACCCGTGCTTTGCAGGCAAGGAGGCAAGTATGGATGAGGAATCTAACTCCGACGAAGACATTATAATCCTTGAGCCCTCTCGCCCCATCAAATAGGTGATTTTTTTTGCTGTCCTTGGTAGTATAGGATGTATCTAGGATAGCTAGTTATAATGGCCTTTTTTTAATACACTGTCCATCAATATAAACCTACTATAATCTTGCTATGGCTGTTGGATACTTCTAGTTTTTATAAAATAGCATCGATAGTATCTATGAGACATAATGGTCTTAGAACTATCTCGACATGCCAGATAGGATTTTCAGCTCTAATACATATGAATGAATAGGCTGTTCTTAGGATAGTTGTAGATATACAATTTTGGTCATTCTATTTTGCTTTGGCCTTAGAATGTCACAACAGTTGTATATTGGTTTTGGTGGTTGTATATAATCAAACTTCAAAAATAGCAAAGTTTGTCAACTCATAAATATATCATTAGTACAGTATGTAAACTTCTATAGTAATAGGAGGACTGGATTTATGTGCGGGCTATGTAAATTTGCTGAACATAATATAATTTTTGTTAGTAGTAACTCACTGCTTACTGCAAATTGTCAGATCTCTCAATGGGCAAATAGTAATGGCAACTGTGCAGAGGTTATTTTTTAAGCTTAAACATAACTAACAACAATGATAATCAATAGAAATATGGATAAGCTTAAAGGCTTGTAGGAAGTCAGACATTAAAAGTATTAAGTTACTTCAAAAAGCATCAACACGAACAAACATAATCACTAAAGAATAAAATGAAGTTTTGGCCTAAATACAAACACTTAATGATTTACATGGCAAGCCAATCAAACCTGTCTTTCAGTGATCATGTTAGTGATGGTTCAAAAATCTGTTTCCTTTGTATACTAATGAAAAAATATGATCTTCATATGAGTATGTTGGGGTATGAGTATGCTGAGTGGTGTTGGCCTAGAAAAAAGGTTTTAGGTTGAATTTATTTTAACTACTTTATACCTAATTAATAGGCATCCTACATTATCTCTTGTTGGTAAAACATCTATGGAGTAATGGTAGGGTCATAAGACTTCATTGAGATATCTTAGAGTTTTTAGTTGTAAGTCATATACATCTATGCAAAAGGAGAAGCAAACAAAGTTAAAGAATAAGGTTGTGAAATATATCTTTATTGATTATAGTCATGGTGTGAAAGGATACAAGCTTTGAGACCATGTGAAGAAGGTAATATATACTAGAAGTGTTATTTTTATAGAAACTAAGCCTTCTTTTGTTATACTTTGGCGTAATTAAAATTAAAAGGAAGATATGAATCAATTACCTTGTATGCCTGAGAAAGTTGAATTAAGGCTAGAAATGAAGTTAAGGAGAGCTCATATAGTTCTAAATATTCAAAAGATGAGAAAAAACTTCTAACTCAACTTGTTTAAAGTTCTACACCACAAAGAAAACCACCTAAAAGTTATTTTTCTAATGATTGGAGATGTATTTATTCTTTGAATACTAGCATTGATGAACCTAGATCTATAGAAGAGGCATTGGGTATGAATGGTGTGGAATCATAAAAAAATGTTATGAATGATAAAATGACAACTTTGAAAAATAATGACAATTCAGATCTTGTACCATTTCTTGAAGGACAAAAACCTGTTGGTTATGAATGAGTGCTCAAGAAAAATATTGGTTTAGATCGAAGCATTGAGAAGGATAAAGAAAGGTTGGTTACAAAAGGATACTCTCAAGTTGACGGTGTTGATTATGGTGAGATATTCACTCCTATTGCAAAAATCACATCCATTTGATTTTTATTTCTTATGATTTAGAATTTGAGAAAATGAATGTAAAAACTACTTTCCTTCATGGTGATTTAGAGGAGGATATTTACATGAAAAAACAAGAGCACTACATGGTATAAGTAAAAGTAATTTGGTTTGCATATTGAATAAATTATTGTATGGCCTCAATAAAATTCCTAGGATGCGGTACCAAAAATTTGATAGATGTGTTGAGTTTGAGATTTGAACATTTTAGATCAGATCGCAATGTTTAATATAAATCTGTTAGTGGTAATTTCTTATGCATTAAATTATGTCGTTCAACTTGGTAAAGGGAAATTATGATTGTAGAAACTAAGTCTTAGCCTGTTGGTAAATTTGAAATGAAAGATTTTGCTGCAAATAAACATATTCTTGAGATGGAAATTAGAAGATATAGAGTGATTAAAGAGCTATGGTTAGGCCAAAGTAAGTATGTGAACTCAATTTTATAGAGGTTCAACATATAGGATTGTAGACCATGATATGTTACTTTTAAAGTTAGAATGAAGTTGTTGGTTTTGGATTATCCTACATTCCTATTAGAGATGGAAAAAATGAGTAGAGTATCTTACTAGAGTGTAGTTGGAGGTTTGATATAATATATGCCTTGTACTAGACTAGACCTTACCCAAGCAGTGGGAGTTCTTTCAAGATATATGTCTAGTCCTGGAAAAGTGCATTGTGATTTAGTTAAAAGAGTCTTTAGATATTTGAAGGGTACCTACCTCAAAGTATTCTTTGACTTACCATGGTAATGTGATAGGAGATGAAATTGGACTAGATATTTGTGGTTACATGGATTAAAATTGGGAGGTGATTTTGATAAAAAAATATCTACCAATGCTTATGTTTTAGATTATTTGGTGGTGCAATCAGTTGGATGAGTAAGTGAGAGGTTGTGGTTTCTTTGTCCACTACAGAAAATGAGTATATGGTAGATACTAATGCTTTTAAAGAATCCATTTGGTTTAAGAGACCGTGTTTAGATATTGGAATAAAACAATAAGAAATAACAATTCAATGTGATAGTCAGAGTATAATCTGCCTAGCAAAGAACTTGAATTTTCATGCTAGAGACAAGTACCTTGATGTTTAGTATCATTTAAAGTGAGAGATATGGTCGAAGATAGTAGGGTGAAGCTAGTTAACGTAGAGACTTCACTAAATGTTGTAAATTCATTAACTGAGGTTGTGAATGCAAATAAGTTTAGATGGTGTTTGGATTCCATGGGCCTCATGGTCCCTAGGAATTAAATTATTGTGTATTTATTCCCTTTTCTCTTGAAAGGTGTTCAATAAGTGAGAAATTGTTAAGAAAATGTGTCTCAACCTTGCATTTACATAGGGTTACTATTTTCAGCAAATTTTTTTAGTATTGATTTTCCTTATTCTTTCTTTGAAGGTTTGGTGAGTTTAGATAAGTGTGCTAGTAATTTTTTACTACAAGATCATGTCCAGTTTTGAATATATTAAAATTATTTTCATTTTTGAAAATTGTTCAAAAAATGTTGAATTTAATTTTTGAGGCCATAGAGGCTTCAAAGTGAGCCAAAAAGTGGCTAAATGGTATAAAAATTTAGAAGGTGATAAAGCACACTGTGATCTTTCCAACACTTCAAACAATTTGTCAATTAAAGAGTCGACTTGAAAGTTATGGCCTCTAGAATTTGGATCTCCTAAAATAAGAAATGTAAAAATGTCTTAAACACATTAATAAATTGTAAAAGAGAGTTAAAAATGTTGGTGTGTGTATTAATACACCATAAGACATATTTTATTAGAGAGAGGATGGGAACCACTTTATAATTGGTTTTTAACCCATGGCTTTGTAATATAATTTGACAGTTTCTTATATTGTATCTCCTATATATTAAGTAAATGAGATGGAGGGTGCGTGTAAGAATATTATAGCTATCCAATTACCTCCAAATTTATGGATGGTGATACGCTTGAGAGAGTCTTTCTCTGCAAGTATATTGGAATTTGTTATTGATTTTTGAATAATATATTGAGTAGCTTTTGGAGTATGGGATTTTTATTCTGAAAGGGTTTTCCCTACATAAATTACTATGTTGTTGTATGCATGTAATTTTATATTATTTTTGTTAAGTTTTTGTAATTGTTAAAAATATTTGAGAAAGTTTTTTTACTTTAAACTCTCCTCAAAATTAGTGTAGGAAGTTGTCCCACTACTTAACTTCCTTAAATAAAATAAAAGCTCATCACAAAATTATAATTATAATTTTTTTTGCTTTTGACCTAGTCAACAAGTTGAATTTTTAAGCAATATTTTTAGCCTTAAAAATAGAAATGCAAAGAAGACGGGGCTCCTAAAATTTAGAGATCTTTCCATAAATGTAAGAATTTCAAAAAAAAAATCTTAAATCATTCCCTAGGAAACTTTTTTTTAATAAAAAATACCATTTTTCAAAGATCCATTTATTTGCTAATTCTTTTTTTATAAATTAAAATCTAAAAGAACAAACCCCCTTTATAATTCTAAGAGCTTTCTAGACATAGTTTTATTTTTAAATTTGATGATTTGTGACCGTAATAAAATTTATATGAAAAATCATACAAAAATTTAACTTGCTCAAAATTTATGAGAAAAATCTATTTGTTGGATTGAAAGTTCCTTATACAATACCCAACCAGTAGTAAAATTTTTTATGAAAATATTCCAATCCATTTTGAAATCTATATAATCAAATTTTTGAAAATCATGGGGTTTATTTTTTTTTTGATCGGTAAAGTTTGAATATTTGTATTGATATAAAGCAGATTACAATAAATTTTACAACGATACTGGAGAGATCTCCACAGTTCAAAAAGTTTTCCAAAAATCACGGGGTTTATTATTTTGCTATACTTGCACAAGTTTAGCCTGATTTTTTTTAACAAGGTAGCAATAAAAGGTTAGAAAAACCACTAAAAGCATATATCTAATAGGGATATGTTCACTCAACATGCCAAAATGGTGATGATGGAAATTGACAACCTATTTGCGAACCCTATCAAGCACAACCATAAGCTGTAGATTCAAAAAATCTAACCAACAAGAAAATAAAATATATCAAATGGACTCAAAAAACACTTGAGTTTATTATCCTATCTTTCAAGATCTTGTAATGGTAATGTTGGCGCTCTCAAACTTTTAGCACATGTGCAAGAGGCTATGAAAGAATGAAGCTTCATAGATTGATGCAAAGCAATGATTGTGGGTGATATGAAGACAATGATAATGATGGGATGATAATGATGGAAGTGTTGAACAACCTCAAATAACTAAGAGGAGGGGGGTGTGAATCAGTTATCCCAATATATTTTAAAACTTTAACTATATCAATAATAAAGATAACTTAGGCTAATAACTAAATACCGATAAACAAGAAAAAATAAAAGAAACACCATGCACAATGAGCACAAGATTTATGTGGAAACCTAAGGTGTGACAAACCACAACGAAGCTAATTCTCATGAATAAGAACACTTATTAGGGTGACACCAGTTAAGGTGTTTTTTACAATGCTCACAATAGGTAAGGCTCACTACCGGTTGGGCTAACTACCATGAATACAAAAAAACACCTATTATAGCCAATACAAAAAGTTCTTACAGAAAAAATTGAAACTAATGAAATTGCATCTGCATATGCATGAATTGAGTTCCAGGGAAAATCACTATCTCTGTCAGCAACAAAAATTGAATATAGATCTTTTTCCAACCTTCAACACACTTCTAAAAAACCTTTTCTTTCTCACACTATACTCTATTTTTAGTGTTATCCTTTACACTTCTTATTCTTCTTACAATCTTTGTTACATGTGAATTATAACACCTTCAACATTCACATCCATAATGCACACTACTTCCACTCCTTATTGAACCCAAAACATTTTCCATATATATGAACATATCCAATGAATCAAAAACATATGTCGGCCTAGGAAAACATGTTATCTTGAATACAAAATAGGATGTCTTTAGATGATCAACATGCTAGCACTGGAACTAAAGGATAGGTCACACATATGAGAGATTCACACTACGCTACCATAGGACCCAAAGATAGGTGTTACATAAGATAACCATATTACATAACATAAGCACCAAAAGATAAATATATTTTAGGACTAGTGGGAATGCCACAACCAAGACCAAGTCTTGATCTTCACAAAATTCAACACCAACCAACGGAAATATGTAATGATCCAAAAATTTATTCTTTTGTTATACTGAAACTCCTGACACATCACATGAATGATTATATACTAGGGATACCCAAAAGAACCTATTAACACACTATCCAAGGAAGAACCATCAAAACCTCTTCTTATAACACAATAGATGTACCAAAATGATATACTATCATTAATAAACTAAGTATAACCATCTAGAATAAATGATGCATAACAAAATTCCATAAGATAGATTAATTATGTTCACCACCCAAAGCACAACCAACCAGTACAAGTTTTGACATCAATGAAAATAATGCCAAAATCAACAATCCCTCAATAATCTCCCCCTTTAGCACTGATGAAAAAAACCAAAAAATATAAAAATAATCAAAGAAACCAAACAACAAAAACTCCCCTTGATTTAAGTATTTCCATTTATAGTTCAATTTTTCTTCCTACATTGTCTTCCCCTTTTTGACAACAATGGAAAAGGGCCAAATTCTAAAATCAAATCAAAATAGTATATTTTACAAGAAATTCTTTCTTGTACCTTTCCTTTATAATTGGAAGACCCTGCTTCCAATCTTCTACAATAGAACTCATCTAAGCACATAAACTGTTATGTAGTACCAATGAATCAAAAAAAGATGACTAGTTTAGAGACTCATAGTGGCATTAATATTCCTCTACATCAAAATAATTCCATAAATATGTTCTAACCAGCTCTCAACCATATCCTTCACCAGCCAAAAAGTTTTCATTAAATCCCCTCTCTACCTCTAAACAAACAACAACTTAGCTTACAAATCTCCAACTCTAATTCTTTATTTAGTACCTTTGTCTTTAAAGAAATCATAATTTTTTGTCAATATTGTTTAACTTAGATTCAATACGTTCAAACTTGCTTATGAAATTATCAATAGTTGTAGGCCACCAGAGACAATAGCAATACATATCAAACATCTCCTTTAAATATTCTCATTTCATGAATAAATTTTGATAACCTCTATTCAATATTAGCATATTTTCTTTGAATAACATCTCTAAACTTATGACCTTCTAAACATTCCCGCAACAACCCTTTTTCAACAATTCTCAATAATTCAACTGGTAATAGGTTATAAATAATAGAAACAACAATGATTTTAATAAATGTAAGACATGTAGAAAGAGGCTGAGGAAGCCTACGAAAGTATGAAGTAGTTTTTATTTTTCTGTGCTGGAATCTGGGTTGGAAGTTGTGCTGGAAACTATGCTTCTTTTTGGCAGTTTTTTATTTTCCTTTTTAAGGTTAATGGGGGTTCGTCGAGGTCCTAGTTTTTTTTCATAGCAGGATTTCTATGTGTGTAAGGGTTGTTTATGCTCACCTCTAGTACCTTTATGTAAAAGGTTTTGGGGTCCTTTCAAAACTTGTATTTACCTTAATAAAAAACAATGATTTTACCAAGCATGTGATCAATTAAAGTATTCTCAATTTCAATCTTTCTATCCAAAGAGAAAGCACACCACATGTCACCAGTCCTATCCAACTCTCCTTCTTCCAATAATGTTTGAATAAAATCTGAATCAACAAACCCAAATTCAAATGGGGATTCATCATCATTTTCCTTCTCTTCTTCCTCTAACAAAGTTATAATCTCTTTCCCTTTTAACATTGGTATTTCTTTTCTTAGGTTCCAAAGAGGAACCACCAAGCACAATCTCCAATTCTCTCTTACTAGAGGAGGAAAATTCCTTAATATATCCAATGGGTAAAGCCCCAAACATAGATTCACTAGAGCACAAAATCATCCATAAAGACAGTAAATAAGATTTTCACACATCTATTTTTTCCTCCAAACTCTCCAAACACCTTAAAATCTATTTTTTGACAAGAATGTCAGACAACCATTCTATGTTTTCATTACCAGGTACACATATTAGAAATTAGAACACCAAGAACCTAACTAGAGACCCAAACTAAAATGCATGGCCTTCATTCAAAGAATTTTTGATATTTTCAAATAAATTTTCTATAAAAAAATTACACAAGTCAAATTGCATAACTTCTCTAACCATCTTGGGTGTCAAATACACAACTACAAAATATATAACACCTTCACGATTGTGGATTTTTTTTATAAGTAATGGAATATGCAACATACCTCAAAATAAAATCAACAAGGGTATTGATTAGTAAAGCACGTTGACCTTTGTCAATACCAGTAAGCTCCTATACTTCACCATACTTCACTGACCTCTTTCCTAGAACATTTCCAACACTACACAAACCAGTAACTGCTTCGATCACCTCCTTTGTAATTGCATAGATTTTATCCAATATCAATCTACCATTCTTGAACTGACTCAACATGAAAAAAATCAATTAATTCTTTACAAACTAGGGAAATTCTCCTCAAATATCCAAACTCAAAGAGTGAACATGCTGTAATTCATGAACCTTCAGTTTTACCTCCATTTGTCTTATCTTTTCATGATAAAATTATTCCCATTTAACTTCTTTAGCTTCTGTAGAATAACTTCACTGGATTTAGAAATAACCAAACTCATTTCCATCTTTTTAATGACTAGGAACAAAAATTCTCTGCAATTCTGCAAATACTCTATTTTTATTTTCTTCACTAAATGTAAAAATGATTTGAAAATTCCACCAAATATATCCTTAACTAATGATTATTTCCAGCCAAAAAGTGCATCAACGATGCCAGTAAATTTACTTAAAAATTGTATCAGTCACACCATGGTTAATTTCTTTGAAAATAAATCATACCTTGTTTTAGAGAAGGAAAACCAATGGATTTTAATTTCTAATACCCCACTAAGCCAAGATGGCTGGCTTAGTTTCCAAAAGAACTAGTACTAGGATCTGGTGCCATAGAATTGTCTTCACCAACTTCCTTTTTCTTCCATACCATGACTGTCTTCTTGGATTTTTCTAAAACTGCAACATTTTTATCATAGACTAATTTTCCTTGAGTGAAAAAATATTTACGTGTTAGCATAATGACCAGGCTGAACACATCTGAAATAATTCACATCCTCTATCTTGATCTAATTGATTGAATCCCATATTTGCATTGAACAACCTTGTGACTATAGTTATGACATACATATAAATCACCATGAAAAATATTGTTTATCCCATTCATATTAACTGGATTAGATACTTGACTTCTGCATCGATTTTCCTTATGAACAAACTTGTGACACTTTAAAAATTGAATATTTTGTTCTTCTATGCTCTTGCAATCTACAACCTTATGTCCAAAATTATTGCATATGAAATAATGACCATTAAAGGATAAATACCTTTGAGCATTTAGTTGTATATTTGGAGGCAACTTTGTTGGTACATCATTGTTCTCAACTTTTCTTGTGACATCAGATTTAGCTTCAACTTGAATTTCTTTCTCATCAATCTTGATGTTATGATTCATGTTCTCATTGGAGAACCCAAGAACTTCCTTTTCCTTGTGGATCTTCTACATAGATAAAAGTTGTTCCTAAATGATAACACTCTCACATACCTTCACTTTAGATTTTAGCTTCGTCAATTCTTGATCCAACTTTGCATTCTCTTTCACCTTATGTTTGATGATATCTTTGAGACTTTCCTCAATATTTTTTACCCTGCAATTGGGATTTCAAATTTACAACATTCTCTTTTGATTGCTTCAACTCCTTTCTCACTTCTTTGTGTCTTGCTTTAAATTTTAGAATCTACGTGCTTAGCTTAGAGATACAAGCATCAAATTCCTTAAGATTTTATTTCAGTTTTTCATTCTCATATTATGTACATTCAATGTCATCTAACATTATCTTCACTTCTTCATTATATTAGTATTCTATAGCCATTTTTTCAACCAACCAAGATCTTCCTCAAGTAGTTAGAATTTATCTACAAGGGACCAAGACTTGATACCAATTTTTGAACAACCTCAGATAACTAAGAGGGGGGTGAATCAATTATCCCAATATATTTTAAAACTTTCATTGTATTAGTAACAAAGATAACTCAGGATGATAATTAAAATATTGATAAACAAGAAATATCAAAAGAAACACCATGCACAATGAACACCTGATTTACGTGGAAACCCAAGGTGGGAAAAATGACATAGAAGCTAATTATCATGAATAAGAACACCTATTTGGGTGACACTAGTTAAAATTTTACAATGCTCACTGTAGGTAAGGCTCACTACTAGTTATGATAATTGTCCTAAATACAAAAATATCTATCATAACGAGTACAAAAAGATCTTACAGACAAAACTTGAACTAATGAAATGCATCTACATATGCAAGTATTCAATTTTGACAAAAAAGAACTATCCCTATCAGCAACATAAATTGAATATGGAAATTCTGCCAACCTTCAACACACTTCTGTAAAATATTTTCTCTATCACACTATACTCTATCTTCAGTGTTATCCTTTTCACTTCTTACTTGACTTAAAATATTCATTATATTTGAATTACAACACCTTCAACATTCACATCCACAATAAACACTACTTTCACTCCTTATAAGAACTAAAAGATATTCCTTATATATGCACATATCTGATGAATCAAAAAGATATGTTAGTCTAGCAAAACATGTTGGATTGAATACAAAATAAGATTTATTGATATGATCAACACACTAGAACAAGACCTAAAGCATAGTTCACACATATGAGATATTCACAATATGCTACCATAGGACCCAAAGATAGGTATTACATAGGGTAATCACGTTACATAACATAATCATTGAAATATAAAGATATCATGGGACTGATGGGAATGCCACAACCAATACCATGTATTTATCATAAAAAAATTAGCACCAATTGAAGGAAAGAATCGAGAAGCAACAATCCAAAAAAATGATTCTTCTAATAGACGGAAACTCAAGACACACTACATGAATGACGTGATACCAGAGATACTCAAAAGAACCTCTGAATATAGAATCCAAGGCAAGACCATAAAAAATCATTTCTCGGAACATGGTAGATGTACCAAAAGGATATACCATCATTACTAAACCAAAGATAACCATCTACAACACATATTTCCAAAAAAAACTATATAAGATAGATTAATTATGTTCATCACCTAAACCAAAACCAACTGGTATAGGTTTTGACATTAATGACAACAATTCCAACATCAGCTTTCTCTCGATAGGAAGCTATGGGTTCTCAAAGATCACAAGTAAGCTAGGGAAATGAGATAACATAATTTTTCCCATGGAATAGATTAAGAGGTGGAAAATGAGTGGTTAGGATTTGAGGGGATGAGATTAAGTGGTCGGTAGAAAATAATGTTTTTTGGTAACACATCACATGATGTATTGGATTTGGACATGTTGAGAGATGTGAGAGGAAAAATGTGAATGAATGAATGAATTAATTAAATGCATTTATTTAATTAATATAGTAAAAGGTCAAATAAATAGATAATTGACATTTTTCATATTCCTATGAATGTAGAGGTGATCCATTTGAGTAGAAATGACTGGTTGAATTTAGAAAATGAGGATCACAAATCAATTAAATAAATAAAAGTACTTATTTAATTAATACTAACAAAAGAGGAAAGTGGGAAATAAATAAATATTATTTTAATCATGGGATATAAAAGAATAATTGATTAAGTAAATCAATAATAAATATTTATTTAAATAGCTTTGACACACCAATGGAGTTCGAGCGGGAAAGTTGGAGGCCCCAACGGTCACCTGTAATTTTTTTTGGAGGTTGCAGGGACAACTCTAATGGACGCGTGCTTCTAGAGACATGGATTGTTCACCTACCATTACCATCCAGCCTCCTATTGGCCCTTTAATAGGAGAAACTCAGCTCAGTTTTGAACTTGGAGACCTAAGCTCAGATCTGATAATGTAAATGATTCCTTTAAAGGATCTTTAAGGCATCCTTATAGGTGTGGTAGGAGTTGGGAGAAATGAGACACAAGTCTCACCATGAACAATGGCTATGCGAGCCTTGGGAAAAAAATTGATTTCTAAAAAATCGTGGATAGATTCTACAAACCAAACCAACCCAAGGTCACACAACCAAGCCAAAAGGATCCAGATGCGTCACACCAATCTGGAGCTAATATCCGGTTTGAAATAATTTCTACTCTGAGAGTGGCTAACTAAACTGGAAGGAATATTTAGATTCTCTTAAGGATAGAGACTTCTTCTTTAAATGGCTAGGGTTGTGGCCTTCTTTAAATCTTGTTAGGAACTGGTGTTATAATGTTCGGGGAAAGGGGTTGTAAACTTAAAACCCTAGCCAATGGTTTTTATATGGTTCTTTGTGAAGAAAAATATGATAAGGAATGGATCTTGAGTAATGGGCCTTATTTGATTGAAGGAAGAGGATTATATTTAAGAGATTGGGAGACCAATTTTGATCCAAACAAAGAAAAGATAAAAGAACATCCAGTCTAGATTAATATTCATAACCTACCTGCAGAGTATTGGGGTTAGGAAACACAAAATCAGATTGGAGATCTGATTGGAACTTACATAAGATTAGAAGAGGTGATCAATAATAAGGATGCCTCAATACATCCAAGAATTATGATTAACCTACAACAAAACAATCTGGTCCCAAATCATGTTACTCTAGGGATAGCAAATAGGGAATGGAAACAACAGTTAGAGGTTTGGGAAGGGGAACCAGATATGAGTAATGTGCAGAATCCAAGCTAGGCCAAAGGTAAAGGAATTATGCAGGATTCACTGTTAGATGATTTAGATAGAAGATCCCTGGCTAAAGATATATATATCTACTAGATAGGGTTGAAATAGTAGCGAAAGGCCTTACTAGTTATACATATGAATCTCCAATATGGAGAAAGAATTGTAGAATGACAATAGAGGAGGCCATTAAGGGAACAACCCTCTCCATCTCTCTAGAGATACAGATGGCCATGTTGCCACAACCTACCTGCTCAAGCTTAAACTCTGTTGGCTTGACACCCATCTCTCCCCCAAATATCCCGATAATAAGGAAACATGTATAGCTGATGTTGTTCCTTCTCTTAGAACTCCAAGAAAAACCTATGTAGAAGGAAATATGGCCTCTACCTCTTTTCCAGAAGTGTCCTACACAAATTTGAATATGATTGTGAACTTAATTAGGCTAATGAATGGTGAATCTATACTTCAGGTGAGTTTGGATAGTTCTATTAGGGATTTTAATGATGACCCAACCTCTCTCACTATAACCAGTGCTATTGTTATTGAAGGGGACGATGCCCAGGAATTAAGGGCTTCTCCAATCAGGATTGTTTTGAAACAATTAGATGGAAATGTTATTGTAGAGCCCTATCTACATAACGATAATATAGTCATTAGTTATCACTGAGAAATATGGTGGTCAATCCTCAAGCTATTTTGATTCCCTCCCCACCTACATTCAGACTTCTGTTGAAAATTTAAAGCTGACTTCACAAGAATGGACGAGCTGTTTGCACCCTATATTAGATGCTCTTAATAGGATACAAGATGCTCAGGATAAATCCAATGATAAGGATGAAGTGAAAGCTGGTGAAGGTGACTACCAGGATGGACAAATATCCCCTGTCAAAAATTTAGAAAGCTCATTCAATGAAGTAAGGGATAGTGGAGGTAACTTGTTAGAATGCTCCTCCAACTTAAGCTATTATAGTGAATATGGTGGGGATTATTTCTTGGGTGTAGGAGAAACTCCACATGTTCTTGAACTTAAAGGTCTTCATCAATCTGAGTCTAAGCTAAAAAAACCAAAATTGGGTGAAAAGGGTAGAAGAGGGGCTAGAACTACAAAATAAAAGTTGGAACATGTAGGTTGTGCAACAAACCAATCAAAATTTCTGAGATCCAAGAAAGGCTATGCCTTTTCCCAACATCAACGAGGATCAATTCATGGAATGTCAAGGGCTACAATGCCCCTAAAAAAATATTTCTTTCTTAAGAGGGATCTTGATCAAGCGAGAGATGATATTGTATTGCTACAAGAAACTAAACTCAAAGGTGATGACATAGATAAGTTCCAAAAGAAATTTTATAGGTGGAAAGGGGTGTTTTCAGAAGCTACTAGTGCTTCTAGGGGCATGTGAATATTGTGGGATGATAGTGCTGTAGATGTTGTTTTGCTTAGTCAAGCATCTAATTGGAAATGAATCAAGGTCACCTCTAAACAATTGCTATCTAGATTTTTTGTCTTCAATATATATGGTCCAAACAACCCAACTGAAAAGGAAGCATTGTGGAAGGTTCTTACAAAATTCCTAGATGACAGAAGGGATGATCTCTTCATAATGGGTGGGGATTATAATGTCATCTTAAGTCCTAATGAGAAAAAAGGAGGTAAGGGCTAGAAAATTAAAATCCAAAGAGACTTTGCAGACTTTTTTTTAAATAATGGAATGACTGAAATGGATTTTAGGACAAGTGGCTACACATGGACAAACAAGAGAGGCAGATTCTTAAATATAGCTGAGAAAATTGAAATTTTTTTTCTTGTTGGTAAATGGGAGGATTATGATTTTCTATGCACAACAGATATCCTACCTATTATAGGTTCAAATCATTATCCAATTATGTGTAATATTTAGGAAGATACTGCCCCAGAAAGATATCCCTTCAAGTTTGAAGCAATGTGGCTAAGGGCGGAGGATTTTTATGTTAAAATTGAGGAGTGGTGGAGGAATGCTACATCTATGGAAGGTAATAAATCCTTTATTTTTTTTAAGAAACTCCATCATATTGAAGAATAATTGAAATTATGGAAAAAGATGTGTTTAGAAATATCTTTGTGGAAAAACTAAAGTTAGAAAAGAGTTTAAACCTTCTTAATGAGATGGTGATAGGTCTAGGAATGGATGAAATTATGTATTTAGAGGAACAAAAACTACAGAAATAGTATAAAGAGATTCTAGCTAGGGAGGAGATCTACTGGAAACAAAAATCTAGGGAAACCTGATTGAAAGAGGGGTATAGGAACACAAAGTTCTTCCACAAGTCTGTCAAATCCAGAAGAGCTAGAAATAAGATATTTTCTATTAAACCTGGTGATGGAGAGGTCATTAATGATCTGAACATAATCAATCAAGAAGCTATCACCTACTTCTAGAACATCTTTACACATCCTGAGAGAAATAATATTGATGATGATGGGCTGCTTGATCTTATTCCAAATTGTATCTCAAATGTTCAAAATGATAGTTTGTAAAGATGAAGTGAAGGATTCTCTACTTAGTTTGGGAGGGGATAAAGGCCCAGGCCCTGATGGCTTTCCTTCTCTCTTCTTTCAGAAAACATGGAAAATTATTGGGGAGGAACTTTGGATGGTGGTCAAGGAATCAAAATATGAAGGATTCATGCCTAAGGACTTCAATAACACTTTTATTGCCTTGATTCCAAAAAAAATGGACACTAAATCTTTTGATGATTTTAGGCCCTTTGCTTTGTGCAACACTATTTATAAAGTTATTGTTAAGGTGGCAGCTAATATGCTAAAATGTGTCTTAGGTAACATTATCTCTGAAGAACAAAGTGGTTTTCCCCGCAAAAAATCAATTTTTGAAGAGTATTATTATTTCCCATGAGGCTGTTCATACAATCAAATCTGCTAAGGTTAATAGGATGATGATTCAATTGGATATTAAGAAAGCCTATGACAATGTCGATAGGGAATTTCCTCTCAATGCCCTAAAGAGATTTGGGTTTGTTGATGGTTGGGTGAAATGGATTGAAAGCTTTATTAACACCCCAAGATTATCTATCTTGGTCAATGATATCCCTCAAGGTTTTTTCAAAACTTCCAAAGGTATAAGATAGGGTGATCCTATTGCCCCTTTTTTGTTTGTCATTATGGTTGAAGTTCTGGGTAGATTAATTACTAAGAAAAGGAATGAAGGCAGATGGAAGGGTATTAAGATTGCTACTGGGGTGGATTCTTCTACACACCTACAATTTGTGGATGATAAATTCCTCTCGGGTGAAGCTTCAGTTGATGAAGAATGAGTAATTAAAGCCACTTTAGATAGATACGTCAGGGCTACTAGATAATGTGTAAATTGGAATAAATCTAAAATCTACTTCTTCAATACACATAGAAACCTACAAAATCAGATCAGTGACATAATGCAGATTAAAATAGGGCTACTACCAGGAAAGTATCTAGGGGTGCCCCTCTTTGATGGTGCCTCTAGACCCAATCTATGGAAAAAACTCATGGACAACTTCTTTAAAAGGATGGAGGTTTGGAAAATTTGTTGGTTAACTTCTGCAAGAAGGATTTTTCTTCTACAAGTTGTTATCTCTACTATCCCAATCTACTAAATGAGCTATTTTAAAATCCCTCACAAATTTCTAGATGGCATCTCTAAAAGAATGATTTTTTTTTCTAGAATGGGGTAGAGGATGGAGACAAATGACCTCTCCTTTCCTGGGACAAAATATGTAAGAGAAAATATAATGGTGGAGCTGGTCTAAAGGATTGGAGGAAAATGAATATAGCTTTAGGAGCTAAAATAGTATGGAATATTTGGTTGCTTATGGGTTAAGATTTTGAGATCAAAGTGCTTAGATTCCCTTGTTGATGAGAGGATCCTCACTATCGATAGCCCCCCAAAAGGTTTTGCAATTTGGAATTTTATTCTAGATTGTAGGAAGGTCATCAAAAGGTATGTTTCATGGCATGTGGGAAATGGCTCAAAAGCTTTGTTTTTGGATGACTCTTGGGACAATCATCCAATCTTGAATATATTAGATATGTTGAATTAAGAGACATTTTTACTAATAGATGGGGTCATAAGCTGTTTGACTATTTAGAGAGACAGAACTTAGCTCTTGGCCCGAAATGGAAATGGAAATGTTTGAATGGTCTGAATATTAATGCCCATCATAGGACCTTAATGGGAGATATGATACATAAAAGATGCTTTTTTAGATCATAACATGATGATAAGCTGATTTGTTGTTAGGCTAAAAGTGGAAATTATTCAGTAAATCTTGGTTATTTATCTCAGGAAGAGGAGGAGGACCATCTCCTCTAGCCTAGCCAATTATTTTGGGACAAACATTGTCTACCGAAGGTAGGGGCCTATGCTTGGTTGGTAGTGCACAAGAGGATTCTAACTACTGAAAGAAGGAACAAGTTTTGTCTATAGGGGCCTACTAGATGTGTATTATGCAAAGCAACATCGGAAGATGTGGACCATCTACTCATTCAATGCCCTATTGTAGAGGAATGTTGGTTGATGATTAAAGAGAAGCTCAATTGGATTGGTCCAATGTAGAATGGTGTTAAAGAGGTGTTTCAAAGCTAGCCTATTCCACTTAAAACTACTGCTTTGTCTGTCTTATGGAAGGTGAGCCCTTCTATTGTAATCTGGGAGTTATGGAAGGAGCATTTACCTTTCAAGGAAAAGGAAAGCTCTCTTCTAAGGATCAAGAAAAACATAATCTATGCTATTGAATAAAAAATGAAGGCTGATCTTCTTTCCTCCATAGGGAGATATGTGTACACCAAGGAAGGCAAATAACTCCATTATAATTGGCCCTGTCTAAAATTTCAAAATGGAGGTGTTAAAGACGTTACAAAAATCAAGCAATTAAGGAAAGATTTGAAATAGGAGATGCCTGACCAAAGATGGATTAAAATCAATTTTGATGGGGGCATCCAGGGGCAACCCTGGCTCCTTTGGTGTAGGTGTGGTAGTTAAATACTGTGGGGGGGATGTGCTAGCCTTAGTAGCCCAAAGACTAAATGTTGGCACCAACAATGTAGCTGAGGCTTGTGCTGCATTGCTGACTCTTCAACTTGGAAAGATGATGAATCTTCAGAAGATTTATCTTGAAGGGGACTCATAAATTATTGTGAATGCCATAAAAAATGGTTGTGCTAAGGCTTGGCACCTTCACAATACTATGGAAGATATTTCTCTTGTCCTTCATTCTTTTCCATATTTCAAAATTATCCATGTTCAAAGGGAAAACAATATGGAAGCAGATATTGCTTTTAAATGGGCCACTAATCTTGGGCAAATCAATGAGGTTTGTGTGGAGATTTTTAATGCAGATTTTTGAATCTCTAATAATTTCCTTTACTATAGGTTTGAGCCATTGGTTTTTTTATTTAAATAATGGGCATGACTTATGCCTTTTATTTAACTAAGAGTTGGTAGGGATGATTTTAGTAAGGTTACAATAACCAAGGTGGTTATCCGCTAAGTTCAATTGAAGATACAAATGGTGAGTGGGGTGATGTTGGAGGCCTAGTCAAATTCTGCATGGTAGATCATGATTGGATGTGAACATGTGGCCTTTGGTTTCACATTGATCTAAATTATGAATCAGATTACAATACCTGGTGTGATACCTGCGGTATTGTTAAGCTCAATATAAAAATTGGAAGACTAACAACAAAATTGAAAGCCAAAAAGTGATCCATTCTATTCAAAATTGGAGTTTATACAAATATGATGGATCCCAAGGGTCACTAAAATACCTTGGAAATGAAATGAAGAGTCATCATAATGTTTATTACAAATAAAATTATTAAAACTACCAAAAATTTCAAAAAACTATATAAAAATTTAGGCCTAAATAAAGAAGGCATAACTTTCTAGTCTTGGGTCCAATTTGTGAACTGTTTACTTCATTGGAAAGATGATAAAAAATTGTAGACCCAAAACTAGATAGTGAAACTAAGGTTACCCTTCCTTGAGGAGATAGTGCCAGAAATGCCCCGATGACCTTGAAAAATGCAGTTTACTGAGACATAAAATACTAAAAAATTATATTTCAGCATTTCCCAATTCCATCCTAATCATTCCTCCCCCCTTGAGGGGAAATGGGCCCCATTGCACTAACCTGCTACAAAAAATGAGGAAATTGTGCTTCAATTTGTTCCTTAGTTAACCACTTTCTTTGATGAGGATGTTGACCATCTTGAACCACCTGATAAAGAGGAATGTTCTACTTTGTCAAAGTCTTTAAAATGACTTCAGTAACATGGTCACACTGGACTGGAACAATAGTAGATAATTTTGTATCCTGAATGTGTTCAGTAGCTTTGGAAATGTCCAACAAAGGAGGAAGACAAGGTCTCAACAATTCCACATTGAAAACTGGATGCATGCCCAAGAAGGATGGCAAATTAAGTTCAAAATCATTCTCACCAACTTGCTTCACAATAGTATATAGGCCATAACAAAGAGGATGAAGCTTCCTATTTGGTATGTGAAGGCGCTCTTTCTGAAGATGTAACCATACCTTGTCACCAATCTAAAAGTGATGAGGATTTCTATGTTTATCATGCCTTTCCTTATACTTCTGATTACTCTACTCCAAAATCTCATGAAATTGTTGTTGTAGGTGTCTAATGTTATCAATGAATTTTTCTGCTTTATCTACCTCCTTTTCAGCATTTAATAGACCATCATATTGCAAAATTAGCAGTGCTACATCCATAGGTGCCAATGGATAATACCCAAAACAAACCTCAAATGGACTATGCCCTATAGTACTATGGAGTGCACAGTTGTAGCTATGTTGTATGTATGGTAAGATTTCATGCTAGGTGTGAGGATGTTTTGAATGATACATCCGTAAGATATGAATAATCATTCGATTAACCACTTTTGTCTAGCCATCTGTTTGGGGATGGAATGTTGTGGACTTTGTCAACCTTGTGTCCATTTTAGCCCATAGTGCAGACCAAAATTTGCTAATGAACCTGCTATCCCTATCAGAAATAATGCTTTTGGGCAAACCAAAATGAACCCAAACATGTTCAAAAATTAACTTGGTAGTCTCTTCTGTAGAAATCATCTTTTTAAATGCTACCATGATAGCCATTTTAGAAAACCTATGTACCACAACATATACACAATCATGCCCCTACCTGGTAGTTGGAATCCCAAACATAAAATCCATTGAAACACACTACCATGAATTATTAGAAATAGGTAATAGTAAGTATAGACCCAACTTATGGTTTGTTGGCTTTGAAACTGCACAGCCTGCACAAGCTTGTATATATGAAATTATATCTTGCTTCATTTTTTGCCAATAGAAATACTTTTTAAGGATAGCAGTAGTCTTAGCAATACCAAAATGTCCCGCAACACTGCTATAGTGAGATTTCCATATCATTTTCTTTCGTTCCTCAGTGGGTAGACATATATGACCAACATGGCAAAGCAACTCATCCTACAAGTGAAAATCAGAGACACACTTTCATTCTACCAAATTACTATAGATGTTAGCAAAATCAGGGTCAATGCCATATAGTTGTTCCCATGTGGATGATTGATGACCACATGAATCCAACACCACTGTCAAACCTGCAATTGGAGGCCTACTCAAAAAATCTGCCACTTTATTACTGCTTCCTTTTTATGACGAATGTTGAGGTGAAATTGTTGTACATAAGATGACTACCTTTGATGTCTGTCATTTTGCAACTTCCCTTGTGTTTACAAGAATTGAAGAGTTTTATGGTCTGTATGTATAATAGTTTCCTTTCCTAGTATATAATGTTTCCATTGTTTACAGGCCTAAACAATAGCATACAACTCCTTGTCATAGGTGGGGTACCTATGTACTATATTAGAAAAAGTTTCACTATGATAGGAAACATGATGCCCATGTTGTGTGAGTACTATGCCAAGAGCATAATCAGATGCATTAGTTTCTATCTTGAATGATTGTGTCAAATCTGGAAGGATCAGTACTGGTGCTGAACATAATATTTTCTTTAACTCTTCAAATGATTTTTTCATTGCCTCTGTCCACTAAAATTTTTCTTGTGCTCCACCCCTTAGGGATTTATTGAGAGGCCATGATATATGTGAGAAACCAAAAACAAATGTGCGATATAAGTTGGCTAAACCTCAGAAGCTGCGAAGCTCTGTGAAAGTTTCAGGAGATGACCAATCTTTGATTATTTGAATCTTTACTGGGTCAACATGAAAAAACTCAGTATCAATGATATACCCTAAGTATTTAATACTCTACATATCAAAAGAGAACTTCTCAATGTTGGCATAAATTTTGTGTTATTACAGAGTTGAAAGCACCTGTTCAACATGCTGCAAATGGTCAGACCAATTCTTGCTAAAGATGAGTATGTCATCCAAATAAACAAACACAAAAGAGTCAATGAATGATCTAATAACATCATTAATCAACCTCATAAATGTTTCTGGATCATTTGTTAGGCCAAAAGGCATAACCAACCATTCAAAAAAAACCTTCCTTAGATTTAAATGCAGTCTTCCACACATCTGCTGGATCAATTGGTTCTTGGTGATATCCAGATTTCAAGTCAATTTTTGTAAAGAACTTAGCCCCCCTAAGTTGGTCCAACAAATCATCAATTCAAGGGATTAGATATCTATTTTTCACACTGATTTTGTTCAATGCCCTATAATCAATACAAAGTCTCCATGTCTCATCTTTCTTTTTAGCAAGGCCAATTCAACTGCCACAGGGTGAAGCACTTGGACGAATATGTCCTTTCTTAATCAACTCTTGAATTTGTCTCTTCATTTCATCATTTTCAAAAATTGACCTTCTATATATTGGCTCATGTGGTAGTGGTATGCCTGGGATTAAATCAATAGAGTGCTTGACTTGACAATGTGTTGAAACTCCCACCGGTGATTTAAAAACACTATGATATTCTTTTAAAATTTTATCCATCTAATTTTGTTGATTTGTTTTTATGGATACCTTTGCATGTGTATTAAGGACAACCAAATTTTTTTGTTTAGGGAAAACCATGAGAAGAACAAAAGCCCCAGTTTGAGCAATCAAACATTTACATTGTTTAACACTAATCAAAGAAGCGGTTTGTGTTGGACATACCTCTAGTATTCAATACCTCTTCCCACAAAGATTGATTATAGCACTATGTGGCCTAGATTCATACACTCCATGCCTCTAATACGTGTAAGGTTGCCCCCACAAGACATCACATACATCCATCGGTGCTACATCACATATCACTTAATCCTTGAATAGCTTGATTGAATATGACAGACGACACTATTGATTTATTTGAATATCCTGTCCCTCATTTACCCACCCCATAGAGTATGGTTGTGGGTGTCTTGTCACTTTCAAATTCAATATTTTGACTGTCTCCCTATATATCAAATTCTTTTTTCTCCCACTGTCAACAATAAAATATAAAGGCTTTCCATCAACCCACATATGTGAATGAAAAAGTCTCTTCATCTTTACGAGGCATTACTTTAGCAGTTGCAACTATGGCATATGGCTCTACTTCTATGACATAATCATTCTCCTTTTTCTCAGAACTATGTATTGGTGATGATTCAGATTCAACTTCCTCTCCTTGTATTTCTATCATGAGATTTTTAATACTTTGACAATCCTTTGTATTATGGGTTTGGGGCTTATGCATCTCACACCACATACCCGTATTTGTCTATCTTTTTTGCAGCCCACCATGTGTTCTTAGGTGAGTTTGAGTGAGGTTCCTTGGTAACATGTTTTCCTGTAGATTTATTGTCACCTTCAACCCTTGGTTTATTATTTGCAAAGTAGTCCCTCTTCCCTTTCTGCTTGGATTTCTCTTCAATTTTAGTAGCATATTTATAGGTAGTTGCCAATGTCTCAATATTCAAAAATTCTGTCTTTGTTTAAATATATGTTTGAAGTCCACTATGATATTAAAGAATTTGATGCTTCTCTGAATCCTCAATACCAAGTTTTTCTGAAAGTGAATGGAATGTGTTGGTGTAATCTTGCATAGACTGATCCCTCTTCTATCGAAGCACCTGCAATTCTTTTTATTTCTGTTCATAGACATCCTCAAGAAGGTATGCTTCTTTTATGTATTCCACAAATTCTCCCCATGTTGGCTTCTTATCACGAGATATTTCCAAGACATTCTCATTAGATAATTCTCATTCTTTATTTGCTAATTTGGCTTCCCAGGCTAATTTCACACGGGTTTTAGCTTTGAGGAGAGAAAAAATTATTTTTTTGCATCTGAGAAATTGTTTATAGAAAAATATCTATCCAATTTTGATAACTAGTTATCAACAACTTCAACATCAACTTTCCCTTCAAAATTTGGGATTTCAAAATTTCCCAATTCCATCTTGATCACACATCCAGTGGCTAAGATGGCGATCTAATGTCAAGTTGTTAGGAGGTTGGCGTTAGCAAAAGAAAAAATCTCAATAATTATAGGGCACCTGTTACGATTACATTCAAGTGCATTTAATGTGTTGAAGGAAAAACATGAAAGTTGATGATGCCCTTTATAATAATTATGATTTGGTGTAGGGTGGTAGAGGTGAAATGACTGGTGACTGTTAGTAATAACTGAGAGGGGGGGGTGAATCAGTGGCCTCAAAAATTTATCCTTTAATCTTTAACCACCAATAAATACACCTCAGATTATTAAGTCCCTACAAGATGCATGCCATGAAATACTTATAATAATTGACTGTCTGTCGGTTTACCTTGTCTTTCTTTATTCTCCTTGATAACTGATAAGCAGTAAAAATTATTTATCGATACTTAGTAAATATGCAGAGTATACCAATCAATCTAGAAATCCATATGTGAAATGTAAAACAATAAATTAATAAACCATATACACATAACACAAGGATTTTAACATGGAAACCCTGTTAAGGGAAAAAACCACTGGGACCGGTACCGCAAATTTTCACTCTTCTGAAGTGAGCCCTATTAGGATCCAACCCTGTTAAAGGTTACAAACACACTATTAAGTGCGACCTTGTTAGAGGATTTTATACATAGAGGTTGTCACTTAGTATCTGGAATCTATTTTTCTACCATCCTTGAATCAACCTTCTTCTTAGACTGTCAATAGGCTTTAGGAAAATCTTGCTACCATCCTTGAATCAACCTTCTTCTTAGGCTGTCAATAGGATTTATGCAATTTCAATGCTACTTTCATGAATCAACATTTTTGGCAATCTTTTAGGATATACCTCAATTATAGAAGATGGTTAAGTCCTGCTCTATTAAGAGACTTGATGCTTCAATGGTTAAACTGAAATATTATGACCTGTTTCTAATGCAACTTGAATTACAGATTTTTAGATCTATTTAAGTACAATAATTCTCTAATCAATATATCAATTCAATTCTTTTTGCTCCACACTTTCTGCTCTGTGATGCTGTGCTTCACTGTTCGTCGGTGTCTACAAAATTCCTTAGCTCTCCTTCAGCTTGATTGATCAGGACTGTATGAAGTTATCCTTCATCAGTTTCTCTTTAGCATCCTCTTTCTATTCACTCCCCTTCCGTGTATGTGATTTCTTGTATTTTTTTTTTGGAAATGAATTATGCTTGTCTCTTATATAAACATGATATTCCTTTATTCTGGATTCTTGACATAAAAAACAATCTAGCCAATCTGATTTATGACTTTAACTCCTGATTTATCTTGTACTTATCTTCTTGCCAACTATATAAATCTTCTTTAAATTAATTACTTAACTGTGGTTGAATAAAACAAATAAAACAACCAGTTAAGTCTATCCTTAGTCTGCCAGCTAGATATTTTTTCATTTTCTGAACTCTCTATTCCGTCGATCAATTCTGCAGTTAGTCGTTAGTGACAACTGCCAGTTTTGTCAGTGTAACTCCAGTTAGCTTTAGGATCTTTGTTTGTCGAGAAGTATTGGATTTTTCTTGTCGGGAAACTCTATTTTTAGCTCATCGGGTAACACTTTCTTCTATTTGTCGGGTATCAATGTGACTTTTTCTTTGCCTTTACTGATGGTGTGCACTCCATCAGTGTTGTCTGTCACTTAGTGAATACTTGAATTTTATGCATTGCTGAAAGCATAATCACTGTTCCATTGATTCTCTAAAGTCTTTGGCATTATGTATATGATTGTATAGATGATATCAAGTTGACATCAATGACAATACAAACCATTAACTGATTTAATGTCTTGCATCATCTTCAACTTAACATTATCAAATATTCAATCAGTTACATGTCATCAATCTCTCCCTTTGGCATTGATGGCAACATACTATATTATCACACTATACTATTTTTAATACAATATAAAATACATTTGTTGAGATCCATCAAATTACCAAACACTTTGTTTTGATAACCGATAAAAATGTTTGACCGCTGGTAAGCTCTATGTTAGCTTAGATTTGATTCTTGCAGCTTTCTAAGTTTCTTATACTAATGTGTTGTGTTCTCTTCTTGTGTCAATTTCTCTCTGCTTCTTTAATGTCTCTATCTCTTGTCAGCAACTCTCCCTTTGTATATGATTTCTTCATACAAATTCTCTCCCTTTGGATATGATCTCTCCCTGTTTGGAGTAATCTGATAATGAATAATTTCTTGTGATAATATGGATACATTCTCTC
>MU226831.1:1203147-1292499 GCA_018584345.1 Thuja plicata | reverse complement strand
GGGGGGGTGAATCAGTGGCCTCAAAAATTTATCCTTTAATCTTTAACCACCAATCAATACACCTCAGATTATTAAGTCCCTAGAAGATGCATGCCATGAAATACTTATAATAATTGATTGTCTGTTGGTTTACCTTGTCTGTCCTTATTCTCCTTGATAACTGATAAGCAGTAAAACTTATTTACCGATACTCAATAAATATGTAGAGTATACCAATCAATCCAGAAATGCATATGTGAAATGTAAAACAATAAAGTAATAAACCATATACACATAACACATGGATTTTAACGTGGAAACCCTGTTAAGGGAAAAAACCACTGGGACCGGTACCCTAAATTTTTACTCTTCAGAAGTGAGCCCTGTTAGGAGCCAACCCTGTTAAAGGTTACAAACACACTATTAAGTGTGACCTTGTTAGATGATTTTATACATAGAGGTTGTTACTTAGTATCTGGCATCTATTTTACTACCATCCTTGAATCAACCTTCTTCTTAGACTGTCAATAGGCTTTAGGAAAATCTTGCTACCATCCTTGAATCAACCTTCTTCTTAGGCTATAAATAGGCTTTATGCAATTTTAATGCTACTTTCATGAATCAATCTTTTTGGCAATCTGTTAGGATATACCTCAATTATAGAAGATGGTTAAGTCCTACTCTGTTAAGAGACTTAATGCTTCAATGGTTAAAATGAAACATTATGACCTATTTCTAATGCAACTTGAATTGCAGATTTTAAGATCTATTTAAGTACAATACCTCTCTGATCAATATATCAATTCAATTCTTTGTGCTCCACACTTTCTGCTCTGTGATGCTGTGCTTCACTATTTGTCGGTGTCCGCAGAATTCCTTAGCTCTCCTTCAGCTTGATTGATCAGGACTGTATGAAGTTATCCTTCATTAGTTTCTCTTTAACATCCTCTTTCTATTCACTCCCCTTCCGTGTATGTGATTGTTTGTGATTTTTTTTTTTGGAAATGAATTATGCTTGTCTCTTATATAGACATGATATTCCTTTATTCTTGATTCTTGACATAAAAAACAATCTAGCCAATCTGATTTACGGCTTTAACTCCTGATTTATCTCAGAGTTATCTTCTTGCCAACTATATAAATATTCTTTAAATAAATTACTTAACTATGGTTGAATAAAAAAAATAAAACAACTAATTAAGTCTATCCTTAAGCTCTACCAGCTAGATGTTTTGTCATTTTCTAAACTCTCTGTTCCGTCGGTCAATTCTGTAGTTAGTCGTTGGTGACAACTGCCAGTTTTATTGGTGTAACTCCATTTAGCTTTGGGATCTCCTTCCATCAGGCATCATTGGATTTTTCTCATTGGGCAGCTCTATTTTTAGCTCATCGGGAAACACTATCTTCTATTCGTCGGATATCACTATGACTTTTTCTTTGCCTTTACCGATGGTGTGCACTCCGTCGGTGTTGTCTGTCACTTAGTGAATACTTGACTTTTATGCATTGCTGAAAGCATAATCACTGTTCCAGTGATTCTTTCAAGTCTTTGGCATTATGTATATGACCATACAGATGATATCAAGTTGACATCAATGACAATGTAAACCGTTAACTAATTTAATGTCTTGCATCATCTTCAACTTAACATTATCAAACATTCAATCAGGTACATGTCATCAGTAACTTCTCCAAGACATTAGCTCCAAGTTCAATTTAAACCCACACCTAGCACATGTTTCCCATTCTCTCAAACATTCAAGAAAGGTAGTGGATTCAACAGGTGCAAGAGGATGGAGGCCACCTTCTCTATCAGAATGAAGAAGAAACACAAATATTTTGAAGGTCTTGTGAGAAAATACCATATGTTGGGGTTGCTTAATTTCAAGGACGAGGCGCTGGCTTTAGCTGCAATGGAGGTTTTGGGGACTCAATTACAACAATGACATGCTAAGAGGTGGTCGAATGTAGATGTTATTTTCATTATTATTGCATGGGCTCTTCAACTTGGTGAAAATGAAAGAGATGTCAAGCTTCTGGTTGAATTTTTGTTCGATAAGGAGCTACTGTTAGGTTTAGAATCTGTTCTTGAGTGGGTAGAGCCAGGGGTTTGGTTTGACTACAATGAATTATTTGAAGAGATGAATGATGGAATTCAATTTGGGTGTGTTCCATTTCTCTGTTGGTGGGGAAAACGGAACAAACAGGCCTACCAAGAAGACATTGGAGGCAAATGGCAATGACTGAAAGCTATGGCTGAAAGAATTTGAATCAGGGAGGAGGAAAGAAATAGGGCAGTATTTGAGCAAGTGTCCGGAATAAAATGTGGCCCAAGGAGGGGTATGAGATTGCTGATGAATGAGGTGCCTTAAAGGGCAATTTTGGTTTTTTGCAGTCGATAGTGATATCAACATAATGTTGTAGCCGGTTGGTAATGTTTTATGGGTTTTTGATTTATCCCCAGGGAATGTAAGGCATAGTTAAATAGGGGAAATTGCAGCAATGGCGTCATTGTGGGGATAAATTGCTGATTAATGTCTGGTGTTTTATGACTTAGAGGATATGCAAATTATAACAGTTTGAAAGGTTTGGTTTTATGTAAATCTTAATGCTTTGTTCTTAGGTTTATGTTGTTGGGTAGTTTATGGCTTTATGCAGATATATACAACAAATATGCTAGATGTAGTTCCTACGTAATTCCCTTTGAATATCATTAAAATATCATGTTATAGACCAATTTTTTTAATTTAAATAATAGAGGAAGTGGATACTGAATTAAATAAAAAATAATTATAGATATTAATTAACAGAAGACATTATGGTAAAATAATTAAAGAAATAAATTATTTATTTAATTAATTTACAATAATTTATGGTCTTTATAGTATTTGACTATCACAATAAACCATCACCACTCCTTGTTTTATTCCATTATTTGAAAAATCTCTTAAGCCAAATAATTTCCTTGCATTCATGAGAAACTACCATTTATTCAGCTTCTCAAATACCAATCCAATCAAATGCACTACCAAATAATGTAAACACATAAGCATTGGTGGATCTTTTGTTATCAATATCACCTGCTCAATCTTAGTCTACGTATCGATAAATATCAAGGAAAATCTTGTCTCTTTTTAAATTACTATGATAAGACAAAGAATACTCTGAGGTACCCTTCAAAAATCTAAAGAATCTTTTAATTGCATCATAATGAACTCTACTAGTCGACATATATCTAGATAGAACTCTCACTTCTTAAGAAATGTTTGGTTTAGTACAGACCATAACATACATCAAAATTCTAACTACACTCTAGTAAGGTGCTCTTCTCTTGTCTTCCATCTTTCATGTAGATGTAGGAAAATATAAAACAAAGAAGTTTGTTCTAACTGTAAAAGAAACATATAATGACCTACAATCTTGCATGTTGAACCTTTGTAAAATTGAGTTCACATACTTACTTTGGCCTAGAAAAATCTTTTTGTTCACTAGATCTCTTCTAATTTCCCTCCCAAGAATGTGTTTAACCGTACCAATATATTTCATTTCAAATTCAACAACATTTTGAGACTTTAGTTATGAAATCCTACATTTCCCTTTACCAATGAATAACACATCATCAATAAATAATGCGATGTATAGAAATGACAACCATCATATTTATAATAAACCAATTAATTTGATTTATAATGCTCAAATCCCAAACTCAACACATATGTATCAAATTTTTGGTACCACATCATAAGACTCTACATGAGGCCATATAATGATTTCTTCAATTTAAAAACAAAATTATTTTTACCTTTTACCACATAGTGCTTTGAATCTGTCATATAAATATCCTCGTCCAAATCACCATAAAGGAAAGAAGTTTTCACATCTATTAGCTCAACCTCTAAATCATAATTAGTAGCAATAGAAAGAAAAAATAAAATGGATGCCATTTTAGCAATATGAGAAAACTTCTCACCATAGCCAACATACTCAACCTGATAGTAGCCTTTTGCAAACAACCTTGCTTTATACTTCTCAATAGCTCTATTTGGACTAATATACTTTTTGAACACCCATTTGAAACTAATAGAATTTCATCCTTTAGAAAATGGTATAAGATCCCTTATTTCATTCTTTTTCAAAGTTGTTATTTTTTCATCCATAGAAATTCTCTAGGATTTTGCATAATTCATACCTAATGCCTCTTCTACATATCTAGGTGTACCTACACTAGTATTCAAAGAAAAAATCCACTTCTAAACCTCATGTGAATACATTTTATGTGGTTGTATATGCTTTATAGACCTTGATACAAGGTAAGTAGGAGGATCTCCCTTTCTCTTCTAAATATTTAGAGCTAGATGAAATCTCATCACCTTCTTGTCTATCTAGGTGTCTTGGTCAACTTTCTTAGATTAGGAGGAATTTGAATCATATTTTTCTTTTAGTTTTTTTGGCTGCAATGCACTATAATTTGGTTTATTTTCTTTCAAAATAACACTTCTAATATGTATCACCATCTATGTAATAAAGTCTTAAAGCTTATACCCTTTCACACCAAAACTATATATGATGAAGATATATTTTATACCCTTGTTCTCCAAGTTTGTTCAATTCTCCTTTGGCACATATACATATTCCTTTCAGTAAAAAAATCTAAGATGTATCAATGAAGGCTTATGACCCAACCATGCTTCTATAGGCATTTTATCAACAAGAAATAATGTACAAGACCTGCTAATTAGGTAGAAAGCAGTGGAAACAACTTTGACCCACATATTTTGATCTAGGTTAGTGTAATCACCCAAATTGGTCTTCTAAACTATAGGCACCTAATATTGATTAAAAAACCTTTAACCATCAAAGTCCTTACCAAAGGAAATTTAGTTCATCAATTCAACCTAATCTGATCACTAGGTTGTATTTATTCACCAAGTCAATTAAAATCCCAAATATCAACATTATCTAGCAATTAAATAATTTTAATCCTATTTATTTATTAAATATCCTATCATATTTATTAAATAAATTAATTCTCCATTAAATCATAAAAAGGGAATTAATTTGAGAAAAAAAAAATAAGTTGAGAAAAGGGAGCATAATGGAATAAAATAAAGAAAAAATAAAATCAGGAGTTGAAAAAAAGAAAGATGAATAAATCAATTAGAAAAACATTAAATAAAATCTTATCTCAATAAATCACTCAAGAAAACAACCAATCAACTTAAACTCACATGGATTGTGCTAATTCTGGGAGAATCTTGACCACTCCTTTTCAATCAATCTCAACTGTTGCTTTACTTAAGTTTGCTATAAAATCAGGCTCTCACCTCTCAAATCATAACAAAAGACACCACAAAGATCATATTGCAATTGAATAGTATTGTTATCATGGTAGTTTGTTCTTGATTAATTGTGCATCAAATCATTCTAGTTTAAATTTTATCTTGCATATTAGATTTTAGCATTGAATCATGGATTTGATCTAGTTTAATTTTCTTGTCATTTTGCATCAATTTAGATTAATTTTCATCATATTTGCATTCAAAAAAACCCAAAACATATATTGATCATGCATTCATGTTTAAATCATCCGTCTTGGTGTAGTCAAGTCACTAGTAATGCTTGAAAAATATGAGAGCAATCATACTCACATCATTTAGGAGGCAATAGATTGATTTAGTATGGTTTATATGTTGTTATTTGATTTCATTTATCTAATCATGCATGTAATGATCTATTAAGTGTTTGTGGCAAACATGTATATAAATTTCACACACATTTTTGGCACCCACCGTGGGGCTTGAAATCAAAATTTGGCCTTAGATATTAATTTCTTGGATTATGTCTGTACATTCTTTGCCATATTGTACTTACAAGTTTTTATGTAGGACCGTACAAGACATAATCCTTTATCGTATCATCTGCTAAGAATTGTCATATGGCTATATGAGAATTGTTGTACAATTTTATGCTTAACTATACTTTATCATATGGAAAACAAAGAGTGCTTTTAAGGGGTTTTTGATCTGATTGGTTATTTCTAACTCTGAGCCTTGCACGTTCTCTATTTTTCTAATCTTTTGAGAAGCCTAACAAGTTGTCTGCAAAACATTTGTCTAAGAATATGCTTATCAAAGACTATATTGCTAAATGAACTACTATTATTATTGACGAATCATCTTTGCAGGTTGCCTAATGAGATACAAGCAAACTATTGGAAGTGAAATTCTCTGAGATGGGGGGGCGGGGGGTGAATCAGAGTATTGAACTCTATTTAAGATTTTAAATTCAATTTGACAATTTCAATTTGATACAACAAAAACATATATGCCAAATTTTTTTTCAAACATTCAATTAACCAATGAATGATTAAGTTACTTTACAGATTCAAGGTTCACAAATTAACTCAGGGCTGAGAAACAATTTGTGTTACTGATTTAAATGAGTCAAGACATAAAGAAAGCTAGTGCACGTTAAATCCTATCACAATGAACATAATATACAAGTATCAGAGCATTAATTGAGCTTCATGAAGCAATGTGAATAACATATGCAACCACAAAAGATAGAGACATAATATATGACGAGTGGAAAACCCTCTTAGGGTAGAAAACCACTCCAACCTATAATGCCTTTATTAATAAAATGAGCAATAACTCATGTAAATCATTTTAGCATCTCTAACTGCAAGGAGCACCAACCCCTATTCCAATTCACACCTATTTAGCATCTTCAACTACAAGGAGCACCAATCCCTTCCTTTTTCTTTTACAAATTTTATCAAAGATCATATATACATACACATATGCATTCCAGATTTATGCTTTTATGCACATACATACAACCGTAGGATTTTACACTCAGTACTGAACACCTTCCTTATATAGAACAAGATGGATATACACATAATACAATCTAACCTTTCCTTTCTACATAAATTCACCTTCCTATATATAAGGATACAGAAAGTATTTGCATTCACTATTTCATACCAGTTACAACAACCTGTAATGGTTCATTACAAATCCTCTGAATAGGATAACTACAAAAATTGTTCAGAATCATAACTGTCAATGGATACCAGACCACACAAAAATATTTCTTTATGTTTAATTATTATTACAACTATCTTTTCCAAAGAATAACCAATCTTTACCATGTGTATAATCTCAAATATCATGTTGTCAAGAAGTGATAAAAATAAACACAACCCTTTGATAATGCATAACTGTCTTCAAACTCTCAACTGTAACTGATTATCTCAAGGATATAATCAGAAAGAAACATCCTTTCTTATTCACAAAAAAATGTAGAAGCATACCTCTTTATGCTATTCACTTTATCTCTACTTCATAGAGAAAAAAAAAATTCCTTTGTGTAAGTAGAAAACATTTACCTCAGACTGGATTAACCCTCTATCACTGCCATGAATCCTTGACCAAGATGCCAATAAAAATGTTCCTCCAACAATATTTACACAATAAAAATGATAAGAAATGGCTTGAATAAACTTGATAGTTAAATACCCATAATAAAATAAGGCAGAGAACCAGAGTATTGATCCTTTGTATAATAAACAACACATTACCTTTGAATATTACCATTATCGCTGAAATAAATATCATCATGGCGACGCTATGTAGTTTAGGGATGTTACAAATGAATGAAAAATAAACTATCATAGGCTTCGATAACTTTATTTTAATTTCCCCAACCTCTATTTAATTTCTCTTTGAATTCTGCCATACAATGTGGCCACATGGTGAGGAAATGAACAAGTGAGTTTTACTCAAGGTTAATAATAACCTAACCAAAGTCCACAGTTCATATTTTTTATTTAATCACAACATCAAATATACTATCAAAGATGTTGTCGATAATATCATCAACTATTACCAATTGTGCATTAATTACCATGCTACCACTACAATATCTCCAAATGTGTATTTGCATCAAGGACAAACTTAACAAACTCCCCCATTATCCTTGATGACAAAAACATTTGTAAAATTTGATCCATTATGTTATGTGCAAACACAAACAAAGTTTTTAGAACTAACATAATACTAACAAGTACATATAGTTTGAAGATATATACTTATCAACATATACAATAATTATAAAAAATCTACGCATGCTTGAAATAAAAATAAATGTAATGCCTTATCAAAGAACCAATAAATCTGATCAATCAATGAAATATTTATAACATGTATCTATCAAAATGATACCTATATCACTATAATCCAACTTGTGCCTGTCCATGAGTCTCTGATTAGTATTTCCATGTACATGGGACCTTTGAAACTAAATCAAATAACACAACAAAAATGAATCCCACTGTCATACACCTGGAACTATAATATGATCAAATCAAGATCCCACAAAACTGATCCCACTATCATACACCTGGAACTATAATTTGATCAAATCAAGATCTACACAAATTCTCCCCCTTTTTGCATCAAGGACAAGCAAAAAAATAAATAGAGCATACTTCTTTTAAAAGGAATATGAATAGCTTCCTTCAAGAGTAGAAACCTACAAAGTAGATTCCCCAACACTTGATATATTTAGAGCAATAAAAATTGAGATATGAATCCCAATCGAGTTTGAAAAATTTCAAAGGGTTATCGAGGTAAATCCTTGGTAAAATATCAACAACCTGAGCTTGGGTAGGAACATAAGTCAACTGAAACTCATTGGAAAGTACTTTTTCTATCAAAAAATGAAATTTGATCACAATATGGTTAGTTCTAGAATGCATCACAAGATTCTTACTTAACTGAATGGCACTGGTGTTGTCACACATAATGAAAATAGGCTTATATTCCTGAACACCCATATATGATAACTGATAAGCCATCCAAATCAATTGAGTACAACATGTTGTTGCAACAATGTATTCAGACTCAGTAGTAGATAAAGTAAAACATTATTTCTTTTTGATGTGCCAAGCAACAAACCTATCACCTAAGAAGAAAGCAACACCACTGGCGCTCTTTTTATCATCTAGAGAACCAACCCAATCTGCATCTGTGAAACCAACCAGAGAAAAATCACCACTATGAGGATATCATAAACCATAATCAAGTGTACCATGTATGTATTTGAAGATTCTTTTGACAGTATTAAGATGTGAGTATCTTGGTGCAGATTGAAATTGGGAAACCAAATATACAACATGCATTAAATCAGGTCTTGATGCTGTAAGATAAATAAAAAATACCTATCATAGACCTACAGTCTAATTGATTCACATTTGGTGAATCATCAAATTTTATCAATTTACAACTAGTCTCCATAGGTGTACTCACATGTTTACAGTCCAGCATGTTAAACCTTTTCAACATTTCCTTTGCTTATTTTGATTGAGATAGAAATAGTCTATCTTCAAGTTGAGATAATTGCAACCCAAAAAATAAATTTATTTTCCCCATAAGATACATTTCAAAATCAGATTCCATAATGGTTAAAAATTGTTTTGATAGTTCATCATTAGTTGAGGCAAAAATGATATCATCAACATAAATTTCAACTACAAGGATATCATATCCTACAATCTTTGTGTATAGAGTGCTATCAACACCACCACATGTAAATCCATTTTTAATCAAATGTGTGTCAAGTTGAGAGTACCAAGCTCTAGGATATTTTTTAAAATCATATAGTGCCTTTTTAAGATGGTATACAAAATCTGGTTTATCAGAAGACTCAAAGCCTTTAAGCTGTTCCATATATACTTCCTCCTCAAGGTATCCATTAAGAAATGTTGTTTTGACATCCATTTGATATACAGTAAAATTTTTATAACTAGTATAGGCTAAGAATATTCTAATAGACTCCATTCTTGCTACTGGTGTAAAGGTTTCACCAAAATCTATGCCCTCTTGTTGAGCATATCCTTTACAAACAAATCTGGCCTTATTTCTTACCACTTTACATGTTTCATCAAGTTTATTTTGAAAGACCTATTTTCCTCCTAAGACATTTTTATCATCAGGTCTAGGCACTAATTCCCATGTTTGATTTTTTTCAATCTAATTTTTTTCATCTTGCATTGCATTTAACCAGCATGAATCATTTAATGCTTGATTCATAGTTTCAGGTTCAAATTATGATATTTAGACAATAAAGTTCAACAATTTGTGCTTGTTCTTCATGTGTTTGTTTCCTTTTAGTTAAAATACTTGCCTCTTTACTTTGTTATGATCAGAAATGAGTCAACATCATCTTATATGCCACTTTTATCTTGATCATTTTGACACAAAAGAATGTGATTAGTAGTTCCTCATGAATGAATCTAAACTTATGATAAACTTGAGCACCATATTCTTGATGTCTTCTAATATAAAAATTTAAGACTCATCCATAAGAAAATAACAACAATGTTGACCACAAAACATTAATCAGCCTCATTAAATTGTAATCCACTGTTATTACCACCAAGAGCATGTAAACAACCAAGTCAATTTTGATTTGACACAATTAAAATACCAGTATCAATAAAATGAGATAACCAATGCTGCCAATGATGCCAAAGAGATACCAATCACAATGATGAAATGTCATATTGTAATGACCAATCCCATCAATAAAAATGCCAAATTAAATGCCATCAATGACATGTAATCAAACATAGTAATTTATAACATAATCAACCAATGCTAATATACTGTCACAGATCAACCAAATCAATGCTAATATATTGTCATTGATAATGCTAATATATAGTTACTAATGATTTCAAGAACTCAAAAATGAAGTATCATTCAGAAATATTCACATAATAATTGATACCACTAAGACATTACATTTCCAAATCTACCACCATAAATTTACTTCTTATCAAAAGATTTAATATCTACCAAGGAAGATCATGCTTCATTAAGTAGCAATATTGGTGCAGGAGCACCTTAAGGTCTCAAGGAAGATGTTTGAAACTTTTGGCTTGTAGGTGGTTCTAGCCAACACCAGGGTAATAAGGACTAATGATAAAGTCCCAAGTTTGTTTTGGTGCGTGTTTAGAGGTAAGAGTGTTTAGAGTCATGTATTTTGTGTCTTCAATTAGGCTCTAGTGTTTAAGTCCTAGAAAAGTTAACATGGGTCAAAGTTTGACCAAGACTCCAAAATGGAGTGGCATTTATAATTTTGATATTTTTAAGTGTTTTAAGGTCTAATGGAATGATTTAAAATCGAATTGAGAAATCTAGGTTAGTGGAACATCAAAGGAGAAAAAGTTGTAAAAGTTTCTCATGACAACATTTCCTAAAATATAGGAAATGGATTTAATGGTGTTCTAATCTAGAAATAGGGGTCTAAACATGGGGGGATAGACTATTTAACCCAGAAAAACCCTAATCTAAGGGTTGGAAGTGTTAGTGTACGGACTGTGTTTTGGAAAGAAAAAATTTGGACTATGTTTTTGTAACAGAGCCTTCATCCAGACCTTTAATGGATTGAATTGATTGGTTTAATGCATTTAGACTTAGATAATTTTCATGTAATTAATCTGTGTGGTGTTAGTTTGGTAGTTTGGCACTTTTTTTAATTGTTCTATAAGTTCTTTAAGTTTCACTGGTTCATTGTCTAGTTTAGAGCCAGTCATGTAAAAATGAGTCCCACTTGAGTTCCCATGGTCGAACTAAAATGGCCACTTGGAATCAAGTAGGGGACTGTGTAAGAAGGTTAAATATTTATTTTAGAGTTTGTGTGTGTAGGGGAGTTAATTTTTCCATCATGCCCTAGGCGAGTACAATGGTTTTTTGGCTAGGAACTTGAACAAAACAGACGCAAGAGAGCTTGCTAGATGGATTGGTTTGAGCTAATAAATGGAAAAGAGGTGTAGGGGAATGTGTCCTTGATATGTGTATTCAAGGAGAAGATTAGAGGAGGCCACTAGAGAAACTAGTGAAAGAAAATAAACTTGACTGGATTGCATGCCCTAGAACCCTTGAAAATAGGGGTTTGGTGGAAATCCTGTGTACGGACAACTTGAAGACCTAAAACCTAGAAAAAACTTGAGCCTAGGGTAGTCTTATAAAGAATCCTTAGTTATTTTAGGGGGTTGTTAAGGAAATTTGGGAAGAAATCCAAGAAATAAGTTTCTAGGAGGCCTAATTGGGCAAAAAGGGCTACAAGGCCTAAAACTTGAAAACTTGGAACTCGATTGGAAACCTATGCAAGAAACTAAAGGAATGGATCAAGAATGGTGAAAATTGAATTGGGAATAGTGAAAAACCCCATTTCCATTGCTAAGAAAAATTTGGGAAGATAGGTGCAAGTTTGAGCCGATGGATGCACATTATGCATTGTGAAGGAGAGGAGTGAGTTTGAAGTTGTTGGAGAGATCTAGTGGGAGTAGAGGAACATAGAAGTGACCTCTAGGTAGGTTAGAGTGAATTAACCTAGGAAGACAAGAGAGAAGGTCTTGAGAAGAGAAATATTTCTCTTGTGAGTTAGATCTCCCCATAAAAGTGGTATCAAAGCCATTGAAAGGCTTGGGAAGAGAATAGTGTATGACAGAAGGAAGTGAGTCAATTGGAGAAAGCACCATGGTGACCAATGCAGAGTTGGAAAGGGAATTTTTAGAGCAACAAGTCAAGTTGAAGAGGAGGTAGAACCAGAACCAGACCCTCCATTACCTGAGGAACCTTTCCTCAAATTCCTCAAGGCACTAAGTGGCAAGGAATTAGAAGGCATCCCTGTATTCTCTGGCCAAATGGATGCAAAATTGGTGATGGAATAGATTGAGGGTATGGAAAATCAATTCAAGTGTGATGGGATAAAAGAGGCACAAAAAGTAAAGATAGCCAAATCAAGATTAAGAGGAAAAACATTAACTTGGTGGAAGTTCTTACAGGAGGAAAGAGAAAGAGAAGGGAAGAAGCCAATAGCCAATTAGAAGGCTATGGTGTCTAAGCTGAAGGAAAACTACCTACCTGAGGATTATGACATCCAAATACACAAAAGGAGACATAATCTCAGACATAAAGATTTAGATGTGGCATCCTACACTAAATAATTCCAAAACCTATACCTTAGATCTAGAGTACAAGAGGTAGATAGCATTAAAGTGGCTAGGTATCTCAATGGACTTAGGTGGAACATTCAAGGAGAATTAAACCTCTTTACCATAACTTTTATCCATGGTTGTTTTCAAATAGACCTTAAGGTGAAAGAGAAACTCAAAAAGAAGCAAGATTCAAACTCTAGGGGTAGAGGGAGAAGTAGAGACTCTAGAGGAGGACATAAAGGTGGTTCTAGTGGTAGAAGAAATGAGACCAGAGGCCAAGGAGACTACAAGTTTATTGAAAAAATACATGATTCAAACAATAGAGGAGGATATAATAGAGGAAGAGGTTTTCATAGTGGTGGAAGAGGCAGATCAAGTGGTTTTGGAAGAAACTCACATTTTGCTTCGATGAAGTGTTATAATTATGGCCAAATGGGTCAACCCTACCTATAGGTGTTTGGATAAGCCAACATGTTCACAAGGTGAAAAGAATATTGAATATGTGCAAGAAGAAGACATGACCAAATAGTCTGAGATAAGTTTTGAATCAGAAAAGGGAGATAATCTCATGCTTAGGAGGATTTTGATAAAAGAACCTACAAGGGATGAACAAAAACAAAGGATGGATCTTTTTAGGGTCAAGTGTAAAATTATTGGAAAGGTGTGTAGGGTCATAATAGACTCAGGGTCTACTAATAATGTGATCTCAGAGGAAGCAGTGTAGAAGTTAAAATTGACTAAGATACCTCATGTTTGTCCTTACAAAATACCTTGGTTGAATAAGGGGCAAAACATATTGGTCAATGAACAAGTATGGGTGGATTTCACCATAGGTAAGTATCAAGACAAGATACTTTGTGATGTGCTACAAATGGATGCATTCCATTTGTTCCTAGAGAGACCATCAAAATATGATAGAGAGGCTGTCCACCATGGCAAGGAGAATAAGTACTCATTCAAGAAGAATGGAGTAACTTATAAGATAAAATCTTTGATAGAGGAAGATATAGTGGAGAAGATGGACTCCAATACTCTTCTAATGAGTGGGAAATAATTCCTAAAAGACATGAAAGAGGAATATGGAATTGGTTATGCAATCTTGGTGAAACCAAAGAAGGAGGAGACACCCAAACAAGCACATATGCTTGCAGAAGTTAGACAAATGTTAGATCAATTCCAAGACATCACATGTGAAGGGACACTAGCCAAACTACCTCCAAAAAGAGAAATCAGTCATCAAATTGATTTTGTACCAGGGGCATCATTGCCTAACAAGGCTGCCTACAAGATGACACCAGAGAAGAACAAGGAGATTGCAAGACAAGTGCAGAGCTTTTGGACCAGGGTCTGATAAGAAAGAGCATCACTCCATGTGTCATTCCAGTGGTATTGGCTCCTAAGAAGGGAAGTTGGTGGAGAATGTGTACTGACTCTAGAGAAATAAATAGGATAGCAATAAGGTATAAATTTCCTATTCCTAGAATATAAGACTTAATGGATTGCTTAGGGGGTGCTAAATACTTCTCAAAGATTGATCTTAAAAGTGGATATTATCAGATTAGGATGAAAGAGGGGTATAAGTGGAAGTAAACTTTTAAAACCATAGAGGGACTATATGAGTGGTTAGTTATGCCATTTGGCCTTGCAAATTCCCCTAGTACTTTTATGAGTGTCATGAACAAAGTCTTAAAGGATTATATAGGGGTGTTTGTGGTAGTGTACCTAGATGATATCCTCATCTTTAGAAAAACAAAAGAAGAGCACATGAAACACATAGAACTTGTGTTAAAAAGACTACAAGAAGAGAAGCTAACCATAAATCTTGAAAAGAGTGAGTTTATGAAACAAGAACTAGTCTATCTAGGATTTGTAGTATCCCAAGGTGACTTGAAGATGGAAAAAAGAAAAGTTGAAGCCATTTTGAGTTGGCCTACTCCTAAGACAGAGATTGAAGTAAGAAGCTTCCATGGGTTGGCCTAATTCTATAGGAAGTTTGTGAGAATATTTAGTGAAATCTGTACACCTATCCTAGATACTATAAATGGTGGAGTCAAGACAAAGTTCATATGGACCAAGGAAGCCAATGAAGGGTTTGAAAGATTGAAGAAGGAAGTAGATACTCAACCAATTATGGTGTTACCAAGTTTTGACAAACTATTCATTATGGAATGTGATGCTATCAACATAGCAGTGGGGGTAGTCCTAAGTTAGGAAGGAAGAGCAGTAGCCATTTTTTGCGAAACGTTAAATGAATCAAAGTCTAGGTATTCATCCTATGATCTAGGGCTTTATGCATTGGTGCAAGCTCTTAAGAAGTGGAGGTGCTATTTGTTGCCAAAAGAATTTGTTGTATACACTAAGAACCAGGCCTTAAGCTACATAAAAACACAAGAGAAGCTTAGTTTGAGGTATATAAAGTGGATGAAGTTTCTACAATCATACACTTTTATAATCAAGCACAAGAAAGGGGGTAAACAACAAGGTTGCAGATGCACTTAGTAGGAGGTTGCTTACTGCTCAAGAAATATAGTTGCAGAGCACAAGGGTAGAAGGATTCAAGGATCTTTATGAAGGAGATGCAGACTTATCAAAGATTTATAAGGTATGTAATGATTTTGAAAATTATTTTCATAGTGAATATGCAGACTATACTTTACATAATAGTTTACTATTTAAAGGGAAACAAATATGTGTTCCGAGTGGTTCCATGAGGGAGAACCTCATCCAAGAGAAGCACAATGGAAGTTTGAGTGGACACTTTGGGTTAAACAAGACCCTAGACCTAGTGGAGAGATTCTACTGGTGGCCTAAATGTAGAAAGATATAAGGAGGTATGTTGAGCAATGTGGAGTATGTCAAAAGGCAAAGGGGGCATCATCCAATACAAGACTTTAACAACCATTTCCCATCCCAAATAGACCATGGGAGTGCATAAGTATGGATTTGATAGTGGGGATACCTAGGATACCAACTAGTTTGGATAGCGTGTTTGTGGTAGTGGAAAAATTTAGTAAGATAGTAAGGATACATGGTTTTCCAATGAGCATAGTTGCAGACAGAGATGTGAAATTTATGGGACACTTTTGGAAAATGCTCTGGAAAAGATTGGGTATTGATTTGGCTCATAGTTCTGCATATCTTCCTCAAATGGATGGTCAAATAGAGGTAATTAACAGGGTTCTTGGAAACTTATTGAGATGTTTAACCAAGGAGTACAGACAAGGATGGGAACAAGTCATTCCACAAATAGAGTTTGCCTATAATGACAGTGCAAACATGACTACTGGTAAGAGTCCATTTGAGATTGTTTCTGGAGTACATCCAAGGGGTATGTTTGAACTTAGATATGTAAAAGGTTATGAGGGGATCAGTGGTCATGCAGATGACTTTTATCAATCAATGAGAGAGGTCCATGAGAAAGTGAAGAAGACCCTAATGGAGGCAAATTTGAAGCTTAAAGCTAAGAAGGATGAAGGGAGAACATAATTATAGTTTGAGGTAGGAGACTTGGTGATGGTATACTTGAATAAGGCTAGGCTATAGAAGGGAATACCAAGAAAACTATAGATGAAAAGGATTATACCATGCAAGGTGTTAGCTAAGTATGGCTCCAATGCCTACAAATTGGATCTACCCAAGGAGATGTATATTTCTCCTATTTTCAATGTGATGGATCTAACCAAAAATAGAGGACTAGATGTGAAGGAGCAAGAGTATAGTACAAAAATAACAAAGTATATGGAGGAACTCAGAGTACTTGATCAGATCAAGCCACATGTAGAGAGAATTCTAGATTCAAGAGTGAAGAAGAAGACTAGGAGTAAGACTTACATGGAGAATCTAGTCAAATGGGAGAAACAACTTGAGTCAGAGGCTACTTGGATAGCAGAGAGTGACTTTAATAAGCATGGCATCATTTTGGAGTTTGTCACACCTTAGGTACCTTGAATTTATTGTTGCAGGGGGAGAATGGTGCAGGAGCACCTTAAGGTCTCAAGGAAGATCTTTAAAATTTTTGGCTTGTAGGTGGTTCTACTCAACCACTAGGGTAATAAGGACTAATGATAAAGTCCCAAGTTTTTTTTGGTTTGTGTTTATAGGTAAGAGTGTTTAGAGTCATATCTTTTGTGTGTTTAATTAGGCTCTAATGTTTAAGTCTTACAAAATTCAATATGGGTCAAAGTTTGACCAAGACTCCAAAATGGAGCGGAATTTATAATTTTGATGTTTTAAAGTGTTTTAAGGTCTAATGAAATGATTTAAAGTTGAATTGAGAAAGCTAGGTTAGTGGAACATAAAATGAGCAAAAGTTGTAAAAGTTGCTCATGACAACTTTTCAACTTTGCAAAGTTGTCATGACAACATTTCCTAAAAGCTAGGAAATAGATTTAAGCCTAGACAAGCCCTAATCTAAGGGTTGTAAGTGTTACTATACAAAATATGTTTTGGAAAAAAAATATTTGGATTGTGTTTTTGTAACAGAGCCTTCATCTAGATCTTTAATGGATTGAATGGATTGATTTAAATCATTGAGAATTTGATACATATTATGTAATTACTCTGTGTGGTGTTAGTTTGGTATTTTGGCACTTTTGTTAATTGTTTTGTAAATTCTTTAAGTTTCACCGGTTCATTGTCTGGTTCAGAGCCAATCATGTAAAAATGAGTCCCACTTGAGTTCCCACGGTTTAAATTCAATGGACACTTGGAATCAAGTAGGGGACCATGTAAGTAGTGTAAAAATGTTTTTTAGAGTTTGTGTGTGTAGGGGAGTTAATTTTTCCATCAAGCCCTAGGTGAGTACAATGGTATTTTGACTAGGAGCTTGAACAAAATAGAAGCAAGAGAGCTTGGTATATGGATTGGTTTGAGCCAATAAATTATAGATAGGTGTAGGGGCATGTGTACTTGATATTTGTATGCAAGGAGAATATCAGAGGAGTCCTTTAGAAAAAATAGTGAAAGAAAAGAAACTTGAATGGATTGCATGCCCTAGAAACCCTTGAAAATAGGGGTTTGGTGAAAATCCTATGTACAAAAAACTTGAAGACCTAAAACCTAGAAAATACTTGAGACTAGGGTGGTATTATAAAGAATCCTCAGTTAGTTTAGGGGTTTGTTAAGGACATTTGTGAAGAAATCCAAGAATTCAATTTCTAGGAGGCCTAATTGGGCAAAAAGGGCTATAAGGCCTAAAACTAGAAAACTTGGAAGTCGATTGGAAACCTATGCAAGAAAAAAAAGGAATGGATCAAGAATGGTGAAAGTTTAAGGTGGAACAGTGAAAAACCCTGTTTCCATTTCTAAGAACAATTTGGGAAGATAGGTGCAAGTTTGAGCCTATGGATGCAAATTAGGCACCGTGAAGGAGAGGAGTGAGTTTGAAGTTGTTGGAGAGATTTAGTGGGAGTAGAGGAATATAGAAGTGACCTATAGTTAGGGTAGAGTGAATTACCCTAGGAAGACCAGATAGAAGGTCTTGAGAAGAGAAAGAGTGCAGTTGTGAGTTAGATCTCTCCATCAAATAGAAAATGCATCAGAATTTCACTATCATGCAATACTGAAATTTATTGCACTTTAGAAACCATGTATACATCTATAATATATATTTTGATCTCTAATAAAGTTATAGAATGAATTCAAACTTTCTCATGTTAAACCACATTGATAATAATTCAACACATCTCTTTCACAAGGGTAGGGGGTATGTTACCATAATTGACTCCCCCGATTCATTGAAACTTATCAAGATTAGGATGACATAACATGTGCAAGGAGTGCACACATAGGTTTCTTCCAGATTGGGTACATTTTATTCTCCACACTTTTATAGGATCCTTCTTCTTGACTATCTTTGGATGCACAACCATGTAAAATCTTTCTATATGCCCAAGATGGCTACATTTATAACATCTTATATCCTTAGTTTTTAAGAACACATCTAATTTTTCTACCCATCTACATCTTGTAGTCTCATGACCAAAATTATAATGGTCATAAAATTATTGATACATGAGAGAATTTATTCTATTTATATAGGTTGCAACTTTATGACCATATGCATTACAACCAAAATAGTAACCTTGAAAAAATGATTATACTTGATTGTGTGATTGAACCAAGAAGGTGTAGACCTAAAAACACTTCTTCTGTTACTATTATTAGCATTTTATTTCATTGTCTCCTTTGGTAGAACATTATATAGTCTAAATCAATCTTATTTCTAGGTGTTTTCTTGAATGTAAATTTCTTACCATCAGTAGTAGCAAACACTATGTCATGTTTAAGTCCTCCTGCACAAAATTGTCCAAATTTGTATCCCAAACTTGTATTTTTATTTTAATGTCTTTGTCTTTCCAACATCTCATATAACAGGTTAGTAATATTATCATTTTTTTTTCTTTGATTTGTTCTTGATAATTTCAAGTTCATTCCTAAAAGTCACAACTTCAGCTTCAAGCTTTAGAAACTCATCCCTTTTAACCTCTAGATCAGAACTTATCACATCTAACATCTATTTATGCTCCTTAATTTCAACCTTTTGAAACATGATGATGTTGTCCTTAAGAGTTTGTTCTTTCAATAGAGAATCTTTATCTGAATTTTTTCTTAAGGATGTAACTTCATTTTATAGCTTGTTACACAAGTTATGTTTATTCTCTAGATTTTTTTTAGTTCCTCTACAAGTTTTGACTTATCATCAATGACCCTTCTTGCTTCATCATGATTTCTTGTTATAGTCTTATTAGCTTCAACGCTTTCATGTAAATGTACATTAAGATCATGATTTTATTTTTTAAGATTCTTAATCACATCTAGGGCTAACAGTAACTCATGTTCATGACTAACCACACATTCTTCTTCTTCAGTGTCTTGATCTGTAGAAACAAAAACCACATATGCAGTTTCATCTTTGGAATCAAGGTTATTTACCAAAATATCATTTAAATCTGATTTAATTTTGGCCATGTCCCGCATCTTATTTCTACACTTATTTCCCATAGTCTTCTATTTCCAAGACCAAATTATGATTAATAGATCTAAAAAATCAAAAAATAGTTTAAACCCACACAGATGACTTAGAGCTTCAAATAGAACTTCCAAAAGACCATAACCAATCCCTAGGACATACCTAACAAGAATCCCTATGCTCTAATACCACTTGTTGGAAGTGAAATACTCTGAGATGGGGGGGGGGGGGGAATCAAAGTATTGAGCTCTATATAAAANCCTAGGACATACCTAACAAGAATCCCTATGCTCTAATACCACTTGTTGGAAGTGAAATACTCTGAGATGGGGGGGGGGGGTGAATCAAAGTATTGAGCTCTATATAAAATTTTAAATCCAATTTGACAATTTCAATTTCATACAAAAAAACATACATTCCAAAGTTCTTTTCAAACATTCAATTAACCAATGAATGCTTAAGTTGTTAGAATTTGAAGAATTCAACCACCAAGATGCAATGTATGAAAAATAACCCATTACAAAAGCAGAGATAGGAGATAAAATTTAGAATGATTTGAAAGACAAAATATTCATTCAGAGAGGGAATACTTAAATATAAAGAGATCAATCCTTATAAAGGAGATCGAACACTAGAAGGTGAAGAAACCTAGGTTGCATGATAATAATTAATAAGTATATGCCTAAAGTTTAGCTTAAGTAAACTAGAGATAATAAGTGACTTTAATAATTAAATCAAATAATTTAATTAATAAGAGAATTAACTTATTAATCTAACACCCCCCTTAAGATAAACTTAGGGAGAAGCTAAAACCTAGAAACAACTACTAAAAGAAAGAAATTTGGGTCCCGACAACAAGGCCTGATTAGGTACCTAATCACATCCAAATCTCTGTAAAGTGGAGAAATAGAGAAAACCACATGGGAAAAACTCTACTTCAAAAAGAGATGGAAAAATCATGCAGAAGCTTTTGTAACAAGTTATTTTGCATGCAATGGATCTTCGTGGTTGAATTCTTGAAATTCTAACATGGTATCAAAGAAAAGATTTGAGACAAAAATTAGAATGATCTGAAAGACAAAATATTCATTTAGAGAGGAAATAATTAAATACAAAGAGATCACTCATTATTAAGGAGATAAAAAACCAGAAGGTGAAGAAACGTAGGTTGCATGATAATAATTAATAAGTATATGCCTAAATTTTAGCTTTAGTAAACTAGAGATAATAAGTGACTTTAATAATTAAATCAAATGATTTAAATAATAAGAGAATTAACTTATTACTCTAACAAAAGTTACTTTGCAGATTCAAGGTTCACAAATTGACTCAGGACTGAGAAACAATTTGTGTTACTAATTTAAATGAGTCAAGACATAAAGAAAGCTTGTGCACGTTAAAGTCTATCACAGTGAACACAAGAGACAAGTATCAGAGCATTAATTGAACTTCGTGAAGCAATGTGAATAAAATATGCAACCAAAAAATACAAAGACACAATATATGATGAGTGGAAAACCCTCTCGGGGTAGAAAAACCACTCCAACATGTAGTGCCTTTATTAATCAAATGAGAAAAAAATCATGTACATCAGTTTAGTAGCTCCAACTGCAAGGAGCACCATCCCCTATTCCAATTCACATATGTTTAGTATCTTCAAATGCTACCAACCCCTTGCTTTTTCTTTTACAACTTTTATCAAAGATCATATATACATACACACATGCATTCCATATTTATGCATTTATGCACATACATACAACCGTATAATTTTACACTCAGTACCGAACACGTTCCTTATACAGAACAAGATGGATATACACATAATATAATAAAACCTTTCCTTTCTACATACATTCACCTTCATATATATAAGGATACATAAAGTATTTGCATTCACTATTTCATACCAGTTACAACAACCTGTAACAGTTCATTACAAATCCTCTAAATAGGATATCTACAAAAACTGTTCAGAATCATAACTGTCAATGGATACCAGTCCACACAAAAATATTGCTTTGTGTTTAATCATGATTACAACTTTCTTTGCCAAATAATAACCAATCTTTACCACATGTATAATATCAAATATCATGATGTCAAAGTAGTGATAAAAACAAATAAAACCTGTCAATAATGCATAACTGTCTTCAAAATGTCAACTATGACTGATTATCTCAAGGATATAACAATAAAGAAACATCCTTTATTATTCACAAAAATGTAGAAGCACACCTCTTTATGAATTTCACTTCATCACTACCATAGAGCAAAAAATAGAAATTCTTCTGTAAAATTAGAAAACATTTACCTCAGACTGGATTAACCCTCCATCACTGCCATGAATCCTTGACCGAGATGTCAATAAAAATGTTCCTCCAACAATATTTATAAAAGAAAAATGATAAGCAATGGATTGAATATACTTGATAGTTCAATACCCATTATAAAATAAGGTAGAGAACCAGAGTACTAATCCTTTGTATAATAAAAACACATTACCTTTGAATATCAATATTATCGCTAACAAAAAGACCATCATGGTGGCATTGTGTAGTTTAGGGATTTTAAAAAAGAATGAAAAACAAACTATCATAGGCTTCAATACATTTCTTTTAATTTTCCTAACCTCTATTTAACTTCTCTTTGAATTCCGTCATACAGTCTGGCCACATGGTGAGGAAACGACCTAGTGAGTTTTACTCAAGTTTAGAAATAACTTAACCAAAGTCCACAGGTCATAGTTTTTATTTAATCACAACAAAAAATATAATTTCAAAGATGCTGTCGATAATATCATCAACTATTACCAACTGTGCATCAATTACCATGTTGCCACTGCAATATCTCCAAATGTGTATTTGCATCAAGGACAAACTTAACACAAACATTGTGTCTTCCTTAATCATTTTCTTAGGCACTTAAGAGGTTTATTTTTAGTGTTTTCTTCAGTGTCAGGGGACTATGCTTTTGTCTGTATAGACAATCAAAAACCTAGAAGCATTAGATTAATCATTGAAAATAAATGGGGTAAATTAACATCCGTCAATGATGTGCTTGACAAAAGAATAGAGGTTGGAAAGTATGCTCTTGTCTATATAGATAATAAGAAATCCAGACCCTTAAATTTTTTCTAAATTTGTTGCATGTGTACCTCTTAGCGAGCCTTCCATTGAGGGAAAAATATCATGGGGATGACTCAAGTGGGAACAAGGAAAAACCCAACCATTCCAACCCGCTATAAAAAATCCTCCTTGAGATTAAAGTCTCAGAGGATGAGTGTGTCACTTCATTGGGCTACAGGCCTCAATCATGTTTGTGTGAATATGAAGGGTGTATTCAAATAGAAATCCTAACTATGAAACCTAGTAATAGAAACTATTGATTATATCAGAATGATGAGAGACGACATTGCTGATGATCTTAAAGAGTATGGTTGTCATTGTTGGAAAACCATTACATAGGTAAGCAAGTTTTGTGCAAGTGCAACAAATTGAAGCTTGTTATGGATGATGTGGTAAGATTTTAATGATGTAATGAGTTAGTTATTATTGATAAAGATATTTTGGAGGAAAACATAAACCCTAAATTAGGTTTACAATCAAAGGTGAAATATAAGATGATAGATTATTCTATTGTGAGAGAGTGATGAAGTGAGTGAAGAAAAATTGAAGTGTTGGTTATAAAGTAAGTTCTTGGACATCGATTACAAAGACAATTTCAGAGAAGATTCACGATCAGGCTTGGAACAAGAAAAAAACATCAAATGATCTAATATAGCATTCAGGAGTGCATTTCATAGGTCAATTTTATTGTTGTATTCCTAATATTTTCAACAAGTAAAATCCCTTAACCAGGTAGTCTCTCACAAGAATTTCTTGGAAATCCCTTAACATGGTGAACACTGTAATAGTGGTATTAAATCCTTTAACAAGGTAATATGTAATAGGAACTTAGATACTTCTAACAAGGTATTAGTCACTCCTAATAGGGTTTAAGTCACCTAGAAAGTGACATATTATAAGCTACTAATAGAGCACTCTTTTCTACTATAGTGAGAAGATTGTGGGTGTCATCCCCACCGTGGTTTTTCCCTCTAACCAAGGGTTTCCATGATAAAAATTTGAGTGTTATGTGTTTGGATGTATTGTCATTTCATTCATTGCAATTTTACTTTACACTTACTATTATATGCTTATTATTTTGGAAGTTTATTTTGCTACTGCTTAAGGGTATCTGTAGAAGTCTAAGAGTTTTATTAGTCCCTATTCACACCCCCTCTTAGTACCTATTATTTCCAATAATTGATATTAGAGCTCAGAATCTCTAGAATAAAATTTTGACAACTTGGGGAGTAGATCTGAGGAGATGGAAAGCTATAGGTATGAAAGACAGTTGGAGGCAGCCAACAAGATGATTGAGGAGTTAAAGAACAAGTTTAAGACTTCATTGAAAAAAGGAAATAATTGTCTGAACAATTAAAAGATAGTCTAGACAACATTGATGGATTATTTGAAGGAAATGTTAACTCTGAAAAAGATGAGGAAACAATAGAAGATTTGATGGAAAAGAACAAGACCCTGACTGAAGAAGCAACCGAGATGAAAAGAGAAGAAGAAAGTCAAGATATAAGGATGTGTGAAGTGCTTGAAGGCATGACAGATACTGAAGATGCAAAAATAAATTCTAAAACTGCAAAGAAGATTACTGAAGAAATGATCAGAGAAAAATACATTATACTTCAAATATTGACACATAAGAACCATGCACTGAATGAACAACTAAGTGACACCGGTGATGAAAACTTACAAATGTGCACTGAAAATGAATCACTGAGAAAGGAGAATGAACAAATGAAAGAAGACTTGAAGATTGAGAAAGAGTTAAATGAAAAAATTTAGCAATACAAACAAAGAATGCATAAGATCAATGAGAAATTGAAGAATTAAAGGTAACCTAGAGATACATCTGGTCTAGGATATACCGGTGACAACAAACTTGAAAAAGGATAATCATCCAAATCTGGTGTTGAGAAACAATCAAGGATTTCTAAGGTTTATACAAGTCCACAAGGTAAGAAACCTACTAAACCCACTTGTTGCAATTGTAGAAATCCTAGACACACTACTAATGTATGTAGAAGCCAACTGGTGAATGTTCCAAGAACTACTCATTTTGATGGTTATTGTTAAAATTGCAATAAGTATGGTCATCAATATTATGAGTGTAGATCAAGGACCAGTAGTAGACCATCTGAAAGGAGTTTCAATGGCTACTATTATTCATGCAACAAATTTGGACACAAGGAAGAACATTGCAGATCAAGGATACCCAACAATTTGATGAGTGTTTTAAGAAGAGAAGGTAACATGAATTTCACATACATTGTTTGTGGAAACTATGGACATGTGGCTACGAATTGTCGATTGAGAAATCCTAGAGGTAATGCTGGACCTTGGAGTACAATAGGTATGACATGTTTTTATTTTCATAAGAGTGGACATCTTTCAAGATATATTGTAGATACAAGAATCGGTCACCAAACAATGAAGATGAGAAAGGTAAAAATATTGTTAATGTTGAAGAAGTAAGGAATGAGATGAAAAAGGTATGGGTGAAGAAGGAAGAAAGTAAAGAAGATGTCAATGCATCGACAGGTAACCCCCCATTCTCTGGCTCAAGGGATTCATCCTCAAACTAAGCAAGTAATTTTTTCTTAACGACTAAATTTAATTATTATATCTAATCGGTCCCTTATAATAATGAGCGATAGTAATTATTTTCATAGTGAGATGCATTGATGTTGATTTTGATGAATTGCATAGAGATGAAATGTTATGAATCACTAATTTTATCATTTGCAAAAAATTATGTATTAATTCTACTTTTAGCATTAACCAGTGGAAGTTGTAATTGGAAGAATGATATCGGTGAACTGCATTTTGTGTGTGTGAAATAGTGCACCTATTACCTGTGACACAACACTTCAATAGATCATTAGGTTAGTAAAAATGGGGTTAGTAAAGCATGGAAATCCACTAAAATCTATCTATTGCTTTCTAACTAGGAGCAGTGTGAAAAACAACATAACAACCCTCAGATTATGCCTTTTCCAGTGACATATACAACCTAGCATGAAAGATTCTATTAAAACTAAGAAAGATATCTAAATAAAATGCATTCTAGTTCTAGAAATCAAATTATAACAATGCATAATCATGGAAACTAAAATGAAACATGAATCTATATAAATCCTAACAGCATAACAATACATTTTCAATCTAAAATTTAGGCTTATTTGGGCTCAAAAACTCCTATTTATAGAAGAAAATGAGGAGAGAGAGGGGAGACAAGGGTTATTAATGGAGTTGTAAAACCCATTAATGAGGTGTACTAGGAATAAATGCCAAAGGCATTCATGAGGCATGGGCTTGAGGAATATGCATTAAATGCAAGCATTTAAGAGACATGGTGAGGGTGTAAGAGGCAAGCTTGAGAAGGTGGACTTAGAGGGAGTCAAGCTTGAGAAAGTTGACTTTCTCAAGTGGGATGAGTTCCTAATCACATTTTTAGGAATGTGACATCATTAGAAGGTGGGTTAGAATGGGATTAGGATTAGGATTAGGATTAGGATTAGATTTAGCATGGGGTGAATAGGTTGGGATGAGTTTGAACCCAGGGTCAAGGTGGTTGAGGTAGGTTAGGCTAGGGTTCAGGGGAATATTAATGAAATGAATTATATTAAATATATTCATTCAAAAATAGGAATATTAATTATTTAAGCTATTTATTTTTTTAGACAATTAATTAGGACTATAGCCAATTAATTATATTAATTTAGGCTAGAAAATAGGCTTTTTGCAAGTGATTTGATGTAATAGGGATTTATTTAATTCCTCTTAAATTAATTACCTTAGCCATGTTTGATTTGAAATGATTTTGATTAAATTGATTTGATTTGATTGGCTTAGGTAATTAATAAAATTTAGTGATTAAATCACTTAGGAGATTAAATCTGATTAAAATGAATTATGCCAGCCGATTGAAGAGTTGTCTAGACATAATTGGGGGTATGATCACACTTATGGTAAATAGGGTCTATGGTCAGAGTAGAACAAATTAGGGTGGTTACATTTGCCCCTCTTTGAATTGATGTGCGAGCAGCACATTGATTCAGAGAAAGTTTTTGATGTTGACTGTAGAAAGTTTGAGAATTTCGCTCACAATAGAACAAAATGCCTGATGAGAACAGTCTCGTACCTGATTGAACTAAACTAATAGATTTTCCTTTGAACTTTGTTTTCATACAAAGGTCGATAAAAGATATTAAAGATACCAATTCCGAACTTGGTTGTCATCCAAAGATTGATAATACTGATTTTGAACTTGGTTGTTGTCCAAAAGTTAGTATGAAGCTACCAGGAGCTTAATAAGAATCTTTTAAAATGAGGAAACACAAGATATCTAGCTTATGAGAACCAAAGCTTTCTATCCAACATTTTTGACTTAGACAAGGAAACTATCATGCCCCTAGTTGTTTGATAACGAAGTCATTTTAATGTTGTTTTGAGCAAGAATTAATTGATGATAGTGTGATCATGCCCCCTCGGGAATGAAATCGAAGGAAAGAAATGAAATCCATCTTTTGAAATGATGTATCACTTGCATGGAACATGTGAGGCAAGAAAGAATAGAGTAGAATAAGTGAGGCTAGAAGATAGGCTTTTTGCAAGTGATTTGATATAATAGGGATTTATTTAATTCCTCTTAAATTAATTACCTTAGCCATGTTTGATTTGAAATGATTTGGATTAAATTGATTTGATTTGATTGGCTTAGGTGATTAATAAAATTTAGTGATTAAATCATTTAGGATATTAAATCTGATTAAAATCAATTATGCCAGCCGATTAAAGAGTTTTTTGGACATAGTTGGGGGTATGATCACACTTAGGGTAAATAGGGTCTATGGTCAGAGAAGACCAAATTAGGGTGGTTACACATTTAATGTTTAGTTCCAACTAGCCACTGGACAATTTTTTGGGAAAATAAATTATAGGAAAACATATTCATTATTCAACTTTCATTTCATAGAGCGTTTACAGGAGTAGAGTGTGATTTTATATTGTGAACGATTAAGAGAATTGTTTGAGCTAATCACTTGTAGAGATTTGTATTGCAAATTTGAAATCCCTAACTAATATATTTAGCATAGCAGTGATCATTTGTGAAGTAATTTGTTGTGTTTGAGTTACAAAGTAGAAATTTATTGAATCACTATGATGTCAAGGGTTGCTACACCTAAATCGATCGAGATAACAAAGGAGGTAGAACTAAAACATAAGCTACACCCATTGAAGGAGACAAAAGTTGAAAAAATTGGTGCCCTATCCCTAATTCCACCTCGTGTTCTATTAATTGAAGACGTAAAAATGTTTATCCACTCCAATATTGTTGAGCTAGGTAATGAGAAAATATAGAAGGAGTACTTAGCAATGTGCAATAATGGTGAACTTAAAGCCAAGTTCAAACATCTTCAAACAATGTGTTTGACAAACATTTTGGACTTACCATAGATCTTCAAGGAGGAATGGATTCGATAAGTCTTGATTCATTTCCATGATCAATTCATGTGGCTGGAGGAACCGATCAAAATCACCAAGGAGTTAATTTATGTGATAACATGTTTCTCAGTGGACGAGGAACCCTGGACCCTAAGGAAAATATCCACAAATATTGTTGGACAACTCACTAAGACCAAAAAAGATCATAGAGGGATGACTATAGATGACATTGAAGATTAAGAAGTTCTTTTTGAAACAATGATAGTTGGTTACATGGTTTATCAATCTAGTTAGTTGAATAGTATGCCCTATGGATCTATTCACGTCACTTACAAGATAGTGAAGGAAGGAACAAGATATGACCTGGATAAGATGGTGAGATCACAACTTTTGGAAAACTTGAAGAGAATTCAAACAGACAAGAAGCAATCACTATAATTTGGATCACTTTTGGTATGTATGTTTTTCTATGTGCAAAATGTTTTTCCTAGTAAAGGAGTGGTAACTTGAAAGACAGATAGTGTTGGAAATGAGTTGATTAATTGAGAGGGGAGGGGTGAATCAGTTACCATAAAAACAAATCCAAGTCCCTTAGATGTCTTAAACAAATTTATCATCATTGTTTGGTTAACACAAATATTCTATTGTCACTTGGTTAACATAGAAAATCTTAAGATATTAACTATGATTATTCTTTAGTGATTAATTGCAAAAACATAAACCATAAAGAAAATAACATGTACTTATATAACACCAAGATTTAATGTGGAAACCCAACTATTTTTTTCACTCTTTTGAAGTGAGCCCTGTTTAGAGCCAACCCTATTAAAGGTTAGAATACACACTGTTAGGTGTGACCCTGTTAGAGGATTTAATCACCCTATAAGGAGTGGCCTTGTGAGAGGTCTTCAAACACTTCAATGTAGAAATGTCACCTTGTGAGAGGATTTACAAAATACTATTAAGTCTAATCTTTTAAGAGATTTTGGATCATTTCTACAATTATTAGAGAGTAACAATGGATTGACCTATTTGTCGAAGAAACTATCTTTGCTAATTCAGATCTCTATGTTAGGCTTTGAAACTTGATCCTCACCAATTGAATATTCTATTACAGCTCTGTATGTTCTGTACTTAATCAAAATCCCATCTGATTTTGCCTCTACTCTTCATATTGTACACATACACATCTCTTTTAATATTACACATTCAATCCAAACTTAACCTTATATATATGATAATCCTTGTCAAGTCAGCTTGAATAACCTTTCAAATAAATGATAAAACTTAAGTCTGTCGGCTCCATATAATGAATTAAATATAAAATATAAACTGTTGTTAGTCGGCTGACACTAAAAGCATAACTCAGTTAATACTAAAATTCTTCAATGCCCGTCCAATACTGTAATGCCTGAGTGAACTTAGTTAGATCTGAAAATCACATTGGTCTTCTTCAATGCCCGAGAGAGCTTGGCATACACTGACTATGCTCGGATAGGATTAGACATTTATGTAAACATCACTACATTTGTGTAAACATCAATGAAAATACACAATTGAATAATTGTCATCAACAGATAGACCATCCTTATACCAAATAAATGACTACATAAGTGAACTCTATGATAATATTAATAATTCTATGTGGGGATACTTCAATGACTTTTAGGATAAAATGCACAAGAGGTATAGGATACCACCACACATTATGGATAAGTATAGAGATATTGTTTGTTTTCTAGTTGATACTGACACTTGTAAGATACATACAGTAGATCCTAGAATTTTATGGATACCTAAGATGGGATATGAGACTAATGAACATTTGTTAACTCTAAACATTGAAGCTTTATTAAAGCTACCATTTAACAAAGAAGCAAAGAGGTATGGTACTTTTGAGGAGGCATATGAAAGAATAACTTTGCAACTTAAAAAGAAAAGAATGGAGAGAAAATAAAAGGTCATTAGTCAGTTGGAAGACAAGTTTATTACTGGTGAAGGTAGGAGTTCCACAAGTGAGAAACAAAAGAGAATTCCCTATGCTTATGCTAAGAGGAAAAGGAATCAAGTAGAAACTCAGAGTAAGACGACAGAGCTACCATCGGTAGATGAGTTTGGTATGGAGAAGAGTATTGAAGGTAAACATTCTGACCCTATGACTCCTGAGGCATCCCAACCTATCAAGACAAGGACATATGTAAAGTGGAAAACTAAAGGATAGGGAAAGGCCTCTCCTATAAATAAAAAGAAGAAGACAAAAGTAGATAGTGAGAAAATTGATTCTGAGAAGGAAATCACTAACTTGGGGAAGTCTAGAAGGACAAAGTTCAACATTCGTAAGAGTGAAAGAAAAGTTTCTAAAGAAATAAAGGAACATGGATTGATAGGTAATATTAGTAACTTCAAATTCTCTAAGTTATATGATGATGAAAAGAAGAATATTGAAGATGCTATTGTATTCCATTTTCACAAGTTCATCAAAACACCAAGTCAAATCGAAAGTCATATTGCTGATGAACTATATTAAGAAGTTAATGTCATATGGGAATCTTCCCTAGAGACTGAAAAGGAGATAAGAGAATTGACACTTATCTACACAATGACACATTTGACAGTAAAGGAAGTAGATGAGGCACTTGAGAAATATAAATTCAGATTCAGTGTTGGACATAAAATTGTAAAGCTACTAGCTGGGAAGGAGAAATAAGTTGAAGAAGAGACAATGGTAATATGGAAAAGGATATTCATTATGGATCAACCATAGGTAAAAGACACATCAGGTACATCTCAAGTAAATGATAATTTTACTTTGAATGAGTTAATAGAAGATGTGTTATGAAGTATTCCAATTATGGTTACTCATAAAGACCTAACAAAAGATTCATCTGATGTTGTTATGATTGAGGATATCACTGATAATCCCAACTCTCCTATCATTGGAGATGAAGTTGAAGATATTACTCTTTAGTCTCCACTTGATTTAATTCCATTTGAGATCAATGATGATATAGTTGATGTTGAAGCAAGAAAGGTTGATGAGACAAAAAAAGTAAAGAAAAAAATAGGTAACTGAGACCAGTGATCAACCAAAGGATACACAAAAAGGTGAAGCTACTCAAGAAAAACAAAATGAAAAACAACAAGATTAAGAACGAGAGAAACAAACAAATAAGGAAATAAGTAATACTGGTACTAGTGAGCAAGGTAATAAAGATGGAGTTGAGACACCAAAGGTTAACACCCTCGGTGACTCACAAATTAACACAAAGGATACCAAAGAGAAGAAGAAGAGACATAGAATAGAAGAAGAAGATGAAGAAGAAGAAGAAGAAGATCCATAATTTCAAATTTTGAATAAATATTTTAATAAGGTGAAGCCCAAGGAACAATTATTATTTTCAAAGAAACTAGCAGAAAAGGATGAGAAGAAAATAATAAAGCAGAAGAAGTACAAAAAACAAATACCGAGGAAAACCATTGCTATAATTTATGATCTAGTACCTGATGTAGATATTAATGAGGAAGCATCTATGATTGATCAACTCAAAACATTATTTGATACAATTACCAGTCTAGATCATGACATGGAAGAGGAGATGATTAAGAGAGCAGATAAGAGATTGGAGAAGGAGATTATGGAGAAACTACTACAAAAGATTGCACTTGAGAAAGTTTCACTATATGAACTAGTTACGAAAATCAAGGAATCATTACTCAAGGCTGGACAAATCTTTAACAGACATCTATTCTGACCAACTTCACTGCAGAGATCAAGATAAAGAAGGAAGAGTTGGAAATAGAGTTATATACACTTGTCAACCAAATGGATCCATTGAATAGTTCCATGATGGATCACAATGCAAAACTAAGAGAATTGATACACAAGGAGATGGAGCTTAAGGAAGAGGAGGACATGATAGGGAGGACATTGCTAGAGTTACAAGGATTTTTGACTCCACACATGGATATTATCCAAAACTATCTTAAGAAAGATGAAGTTTTGATAGGTACTCCAGATATGAGTATAATTGATATCATGGAAGATCTGGTTTTGGGCATAAATGATCATCACATTACCCTAACAACACTTAAAAAGTCATGGGAGCATTTGCTTGCCACTGCAAAGGTATATTTCAAGACTATATTTGACAAATTGTAAAGTATGAACAACCTTGTATATACAATGTTTGACCATAGTTTTTTGAATTATTGTAAAAAAAGGTGGACTATATAGCTCAAAGAGTATACAAATTATGTAAGCAGACATGAAGTTTAGGTTCTAAAATTTTGAAATTTTGGACAAGTTTTTTCCATCAATGCCAAAGGGGGAGAATGATAATATTATAATGATGAGAGATGAAATTGATGATGATATTAAAGAGTATGGTTATCATTGCTGGAAAACCATTACATAGGTAAGAAATTTTTGTGTGAGTATATGAAGTTATACCAACCAGTATACAATATATGTAATCGGTAATGAGAAGTCACAGGAGAAAAGGAGAATAGGTGAAGGACAAATGGGTAAAAGAAGACAAGTACACTAGAAAATACAAAGACAATATGTATACTAAGTTTTGTGACTGTTCCACTTAGTTCACACTGATAAAGGTATAAATGAAGATACCACCGACCGATCAGTTTAGTGAATAGGTAAAACCAAGGTTAATGACCAATTTTGTTCAATTGACTAAAGCAGTTATGATAGTGCAAGATTCAATGAATTTGGACAACATGAAAAATCTAGTACATGATTTATAGAGTTGAATAAGTTAATTTAATGGTAGTTATGTATAGATATGATTATGAATTCAAGGCATATTATAACCAATAATATTGAAGGAATATTTCACATTGGAAATAACAAATTGAAGTTTGTTATGGATGATGTGGTAAGATTTTAATGATGCGATAAGTTAGTTATTGTTGATAAAGATATTATGGAGGAAAACATAAACCCTAATTAGGTTTAAAATCAAAGGTAAAAGGATATAAGATGATAGTTGCCACTATTGTGAGAGAGTGATGAAGCGAGTGAAGAATAGTTGAAGTGTTGGTTGTAAAGTAAGATCTTGGGCATCGATTGCAGAGACAATTTTAGAGAAGATTCAAGATCAAGTTCAGAAAAAGAATAGAGCATCAAAAGATCTGATTAAAATTGAGTAGTTCATTTCACAGGTCCATTTTATTGTTGTATTCCTAATAGTTTCAACAAGTAAAATCCCTTAAATAGGTAGTCTCTCATAAGACTTTATTGTAAATCCCTTAATAGGGTGAACACTATATTAGTGGGATTAAATCCTTTAACTTACGACCTTATGGAAAGACATGTTGTCAATTAGTTCCAAAACACTTAGTCATCATAGAGTTGACCGAGCTAGCAGTGCAGCCCGAGTAGTTACAATGTAACCTGAGAAGTGGCACTGTCGACTGAGCAGACAGCGGTAATCAGTATTAGCTGAGTGGTCAATATGACCCTAGTACATAGTGTAGTTGGAGTGCCAAAGTTTACTACATTGCCCGAGTGCCAGTATTTATCCCGAGTGGACTACTAGACCTGAGTAACAGTTTTGGGCCAACTTAGCTTATATTGTTTGATATTAATTTATCTTATGGAAGCTGACTTATAGAAGTATTTGATTTGGATAAGGTATAAATATAAGGTATTTTTTTAATCCAAATATATGTGTAGACGTGTGTATGCAAATATGAAGTGGTAGATTGTTTAAGAGGCTACAATAGTATAAGGAATAATAGAGACTCATCCATCACAGTCAGGTGATTAGTTTTTATATCATTGGATCTTATTCAAAAAATTAGAGTTGCATAGAATATCATCCACTAGTTCATCCTAACAGGTGCATCAACAAAATCCTCTGACAAGGTGGACTTAACAATCCTTTACAAATATCCTAAAAGAGTTGCATTACTGAATTGTATTGTACTAAATCCTTTCACAAGGTGGACCTAATAGTCCTTATTGCTCCTAATAGGGTAGGCCATCAGAAGTGGTCAATTGTAAGCTTTAAAATGCTAAATTTATAGTGCAGTAATAAATCTTGCGAGTACCATCCCCACCCCAGTTTTACTTTCTATTTGGAAGGTTTCTAGGTAACCAAATATTGTGTCAAGTGTTGTGGATGTTTTATTACTTTTCTATTTCATGCATGCAATCAGATTAGATAATCTAATAAAGGATTAAAGGATTAATTTTTATCAGTTCCTGATTCACCCCCCTCTTAGTCACCTAGCCTTAACATATTTCCAACAATTGGTATCAAAGAGAAAGGTTCTCTTAACAGAATTTTAAAAACTTGAGAAAAGATCAAAGGCAATGGAAATATACATACTAGATAAAGCCATTGAAAATGAAAAGATAGATCTATAAGTGTCCATTGATCAGATCAAGAAACTCAAGAAGTAGTTCTCTCTATCCCTAAAAAGAAGAAAATATTTAACAGTGCAGATGAATGAAAATCGTTACATAGAAGAAATAATTGAAGAATTATGCAAAGAAAAAAGTTTTGAAGAAGAAGATGCAGCTATTAAAGACCTACTTGCAAAGAATCTCAATTTACATGAAGAATTCAGAAAGTTGAGAAGAGAACAAGAAATTCATTCAGTCAGAATATGTGAATTCCTGGAACAAAAGAATCGAGCAAAAAATGATAGAGAAATGGCACAAGAAGATAAAAGATTGCTGAGTACAAGATTAGAAGAGAAAGAAAAAGAAATCCATCATTTGTCACTTCAACAAGCAGATATGATAAGTCAACTCAATAATGTAAATCTAGAAATTATCAATCTAAGGACAGAAAATGAAAGAATGAAAAATGATCTCAATACTGAAAAGAAAACAAATGAGAGTATGATGAATTCACAGGTAAGCATGGATCAATTGACAGAGAAAACTCAACTCAGAGATCATGGAAATATTGGATTAGGTTATATTGAACAAGGTGAATCCTCACAACAAGGAACTCAAAAGAACAACAAACCTACTTGTAATCATTGTGGCAAGTTAGAGCACAAAATAAATAAGTGTTGGAGAAATGGAAAGTCAAAGTTTAATGGTAAATTCTACTGATGCAACAAACATGGACATAGGGAAAGTGAATGCACTGAGAAACCTAAGTTTGAATGAAAATTTTTCAATTGTAACAAACAAGGTCACAAATCTTCCAAGTGCAGAACTAAGAGAAGGTAGTGGTACAAGTTCTCTAAAATCGCTAAAATATGCTTCCAGAACTAAGGATGAACAAAAGCATATTGAGGAAGCAGTTGTAGAGAAAATGAGAAGATGGAAGTATGATCCATATGAATTGAAGTCACATGACTAAAGACCTATTGAAGGAAATATTTGTTCCCTAGAGCAATGCAGTCTGAACAGAAAAAGATATTAGAGAACAAACCTTTAGGAAAGTCATGCCTACTATGACAAATAAAGAGGTTAAAGAGGCCATGACCAAATTTGAAAACAATTACACTCCAAGGTTCAGGACCTTTCAGATATTGAACAAGAAGGTAGAGGATGTGGGGCAGGCTGCAACAAAGATATGGAAGACAATATTTGAAATCAAGGAAGAAGATAAGGTAGAGGTACTGAGTACAAAACCCAAGGAAAATATTGATGATGTAGATTTACCTGAGGTAGAAACTATTGAAGAGTCCAACACATAACAAATAGTAGTAGAAGTGATGGCATCCCTGCCCCAATCACCTATACAGATCATCCTATCTCTAGGAAAGGATAAGACTATAGAATCTACATATGAACTAGTAGGAATCGAGCATCTTGCTCCACCTACTACTGGGATAAGCCTAACTGAGTCACAAAAGGCAACTGTGAATATTTATTCAGTGAGCATTGATGCTACAATTGGTGCAGAAAATGTAAATGACCTATTCCAACTGAATAATGAGGAAAGAAAGGATATGGATGATAGTGGAAAATGTAAGGAAATTGTTCCTTCACCCAATCCCAAGGACAGTGGAAAAGGAAAGGAAATAAATACTGATGATATTGATCTTTAGAAAGATATTGTGCTTCCAATTGGGATCTATCCAACTTGACAGTTGTATGAAAAATAGATGTCAACTATGATGAATGAAATACTACTTATTAATAAGATAATAAATCTATCTAAATGCAACCCAATGAAGAATACAAATAATCAAATGAAGTAAAAGAATAAGCTTTACCTTCACCTACCCTATGCATCTTGTCTCCATTGTTCTCCTAGCTTTAATTTCTTGATGTTTGAGCTCTCAGATTTCCAATGAATCTCCTTAGCCAAGATGTCACCAAAGTGTGGAGATTTGAGTGAATGTATGCAAAATGCAACTAAATGGATGATGGAATAGTGTAGAAATGCTTGGATGCTTGATTTGATTTTCTTGAATCCTTGAATGTGATTGCTTGAATGCTTGATGTATTGAATGCTTGAATGCTTAATTTCCTATTAGATCAAAAAGGGGGAATGAGGCTCCTTTTATATGTTTTGGAGGACCTAAACCTAGGTGGGACGATCCTAGGGTGGAGATTGAAAGGTGAAAGATCCTAGGGTTTTATTTGACTTGGTTGAAGGGGTTGAGAGAAAGGGGGATATAGTTAGAATGTGAGAGGAAGAATAGGGAGGATGTTCCTCCTACATTGACATAGAGGAGAAGAAGGTGGAAGGAAAAAGCACATGTCAAGTGTCTCAAAAAGACCATGGAGAGGAAAGACGAAGCACCTTTTCCTCATGAGGACTCTTGGTACAAGTGTACCATGAGTCATCTTGGACTCTTTGAGGTGGCTTGAGAAGCTCCTTAGGAATAGGGATTTCTTCTTGACTTGGTGTAGGAGAAGACATGTGGTCATGAGACCAAGTCTTATGAGGCAACATAGCCCTTAGGAATAGGACATGTGTGGGTGAGGATAATGTGTTATTAATAATTAATTATTTTAGCCAAGGTGATGTGTCAAGTGACTAGGTCTAAGAGGTAGACTAGGAGGCTTAGTCATATTTAGTGACTGTATAATTAGCCACTTTAATAAGACTAATTTAGAAGACTTAGGATAAGAAGAATAGACTATAGTGAATGTATTAAATAAATTAAAATAATTTACTTAATAAATAGAAGAAATAAACATTAATTAAATAATAAATATTTAATTAATTCATCAAGTCAATATTAATTAAATAATAAATATTTAATTAATTAATTAGTGAAGCCATTTTTTAGTGTATACATTTTGCCCCTCTTTGATATAATGTGTTGGTCACATTGTTTCAAAGAAAAATCTAGCTTTTTGCCCCTGCCCCAGACAATGTCGATGAACGCGACCTATACATGTCCCCTCAAGAGATTGATTGACAAAATTGATGATTTATTATGAATTTTAGTTTATTGTATTTTTTTTTTGGAATGTTCAATCAATCTCACGGAAAGAATGGGAAGAAATTAGGAGGGAAAACAGGGTGAAATGGAATGATATCGGTGGGTAGGGTCCACACATCTAGCAAAATGGGTCTAGAGGCTATATATAGGGTCAAAGGGTCCACAATAGGATCATTATGCACACTTGTCACTTGGAGATTGGAGCTAGGAGAGAGAGTAGAGCAGAGTTGAGAAGATGCCTTTCCCACTGTCAGATCACAGGTTTGAGAGGGTCAGACGCTTCCAGAGGCTGCCAGATTCTGGAGAGGCGGTAGGTGATTCTTCCTACTTTGTCAATTTGATGCAATGTGATATGTTTGATAGGATTTTTAGTATGTTTATTTTAGATTAGATCATAGTCTAGAATAGGAATTTTTATGTTCTTGGCCCGGAAAATGGATGTGCAGTTGCGGTGCATCAATGCACATCAAAAAAGGATGTTTGTGAAAATACTAGGCATCCGTTTGGGGAAATTACGCATACAACAAATTGAAAATCTATGGCTATGTGTTTGTTAACAAAATCTGCGCATTCGGTAAACCTACGAAAACGTAAAGGGTTCCTGCACAAGCACATTTCTGTGCTGCGCATATGTGAAAACTACACAAACATGTTTCATGACTCCGCATTTATGGAAAGATAGAAGTTGGAGTAAATGGACTAGTGAAATTAGGTCAAACTTTGATAGTGAGAAGCTGATAAGATCTAGCTTTGTATGATGATTGATTTTATGTCAAGATAGGAAACATTGTAGCATGGTCGCTAATAAACAATATTGAGTGGTAGATAATTGATAGAATTATCCGTTGATACATGTGATAAACATGTGTTTGATTGATTGATAAAATAGGATAGATAGATCAAAGTGATCAAAACCTAATAGTTTTATTTGTTGTTTATTAATGATAGGAGGATATTACAGACATCTTGATGTCACGGGAGAGATATTGCATCACACAGAGTCTGAGATTGGTGCTGTCAGAGATCGACAGGGTATTGATCGGGGAAACAGGCCTATACCATGTCATCTATACACCTGATATTTAGGCGAATCTAGGTATGCTGACTGTGTTGGCAGAGAGATGGCACTCGGAGATGAGTACATTTCATCTGCCGACAGGAGAGATGACTGTGACCCTAGAGGATGTATATCACATCCTTCGACTGCCCATCAAATGAGAGTTAGTGCACTATGATCGACATGGTGGGTTGATGGAGTGCATAGGAGTCTTCAGCGATGAGGATATAGATGAGGCCGAGATTAGTTGGGAGGAGATGGTAGAGTTGTATGAGCCACTTCTGGTTGTGTTGCCCAAAGAAATTGGAGGGTATGTATGTCTATATTGAAGATCATAGGGCTTCACAGTTGGGTGGGGCCAGACACTTTAGTGGATGATGGACGAGGGTACCTGATTTACGTGTGGGGTGTGCTTACTAGCACATCTATATCATGATATCCATCAGGTTGTATATCAAAGAGGAGCCTCTTTATTAGAAGGTATCACATTGCTCCATGTGTGGGCATGGGAGCATATTTCCATCACATGACCAAAAACATTGAGATTTCAAGGCGTAGAGTAGCCATATATTTTTCTTTATGCATCGATTTAGTCTCAGCGTAAGATGGGATGATTAGAGTTTTGGAGGCACACTTTTGATACCATAGATGTAGTGATGTGGAGACCCTACTTGGGGTGTGAGCCCTGGGAGGACGATTGTCAGCTCAGATACTATTTTGAGTCACGATGGTTGATAGGGAGGACTCCCTATATTATAGAGCGGAAGATGGTGAGCAGGGTCCTGTGATAGTTTGATAGGATTCAGGGGATGCCTCAGGGTGTGAAAAAGTTTGCACATACACATCAAGAGAGACAAGACTAGGGACCGAGGGTATCATTTAAGGTTGCTCGATAGGAGTTTTTGGACATGCCATTTAAGGCATGGTCGATGAGATAGGGGGTTGTGGACCCAGGTATAACAGTAGAGTACGAGAGGTATCTGAGGGACCATTTATTCCCCAAACTACCAGATCTAGTAGAGAGGCCACCACAAAGAGACCCAGAGGATAGAGGGAGAGGCAGGCAATGAGGCCGAGGGGGGGTGATGACAGAGATGATGGAGGTGATGATGGTGATGGTCCCGATAGAGGGAGGGGGCCGAGAGGGAGACCACAAGACTTGATGATGCCACCATAGAGACTAGCAGCTGCCCAGAGAGAGGTGCCAGTATAGGTACAGAGATATGTATGAATACTAGCTTAGATGGATCCATTGATATAGGTATAGGTGTCGATTCAGGCAGGACAGGAACAGGATGAGGTTGCTGTGATACTAGGCTAGGTGGTAGTGGTATTAGGCGGAGTCGGTTAGGAGGATGTTCAGGACGAGCCTATGCTAGATGCTGGGGACAATGTATAGATGCCAAATGTGGGGGAATAGGATGGACAGGCAGAGATGAATGTCAAGAGGCAAGATACCTACTTACAAAGGGCTGCAACAGAGGATGAGGATATAGATATTGATGCATTGCTAGTCAGACTAGAAATGATACATGTACAGGCGGACCGTGTCCCTAGTTTAGAGAGACAAATAGAGAGGCTAGAGGGGGAGATCACTAAGGTGAGACATGAGTGGGACACCGCCCTAGAGTGATTAGGGGAGGAAGAGACATTGCTCAATGAGTTGGAGTCCACAGAGACATTGGGGCCTCACGCAGACAGTCTTTGGATGATGATGAGAGCTAGCAGAGAGATCACTTATTGGAGAGAGGCATAGAGACAGGCTGTTCCATAGGATCATTGGATTGGGAGGTTTAGGGAGAGCTCATATGAAGTGCAGAAAATAACACATCAGAATAGGGGTTGACAGGTAGCGGGGGTACATCGTCACGCCTAGTGAGACCACCATCAGGTTTTGCGGGGCCATCAACAATAGGTACTTCCATTGTAGCATGCAGACACCGATAGACAGAGTCTAGAGGTAGTGGTTCCTAGCTATTTTGACATACAGTGTGTATTTCTAGATTCATTGATCATTATTGTATTATTATGATAGACTTGATGGACAATTATGGACACATGGTTATTTTATGAGATATCATTGGACCTTTGTATATGTTATTTTTGCTTTATGGACTCTTGATGATGGACTTTCTATATGATGTAGTTCTATTATGATTACTTCTATCATGCATTTCTTATGATGACATGTATATGTAGATACTGACATATGCAGGATGTGATGAATGACTTTGATTATGCATTTGTTTTTATGATTATTGAATGTGACCATCTATCTCCATATGTATGCAAATGGTTTTGATTATGCATTTTTCTTTGATGTATAAATAATGATGATTGAAAAAAATGATAATGGACCTAATGATATGTGGCAATGATATAAAATGCAATGAATAATAGTAATATAATGTAATGACTTATAATTGCATGAAATGACAACTATGGCGAAACGAGATGATCAAAATATGCATGTAAATATAAATGGCCTATGATAAATGTTATATTTTTGTTATTCATAATGTCCTTAATTTTAAACAAACATATGTCTGACACGAGAAGAATAGACAAAGAGAAAAGGTGACCTAAGTAAGATATCCTACAAAAATCCTATAAAAAGGAACTTTTGTGATCCATTAAATGCAATGCAAAATGATATGCAAAAATGATTATCTCCACAACTTCAGAAACACCTTAAAACTTCCTAAATATTGGAATTTTATTTTCATCATTGAGCTCGTTATGTTGCAATAAAATGCAAACATCATGGTATAATTAAACCAGGATGACCTGAGCACTTCTTGCATGGAGTTTAATATAGCAAACTTGACCTGAGAGTCTCCATAGACATTCAATTCAGTAACTTTCCATTGAAGAGCCATCTTCAATCCAATCATCAAAGCTTCATATTAAACCACATTATTTGTACACGTAAAGAGTAACTTGTAAGACTTTGGTATGGTATATCCTTGTGGTGTCACAAATAACACTCCAGCTCTTGAACCATGCTGAGTATATGATTTGTGAAAATAAAACCTCCATGTTTGTGTAGACAATGTCAAGATATGTGCATCTGAAAATTCTGTATGTATAGGATGATCATCTGTTAGTGGTGCCTCAGCCAATTGGTCATAAATTACTTTCCCTTTAATATCCTTCCTTTCCACATATTCAATATCAAATTCACTAAGCAACATGACCCACTTAGCCAACCTTCCTGTTAAGGCAGTCTTGCTCAAAAGGTACTTCAAAGGATCTATCTTTACAACAAGCTTGATGGAATGTGACAACATGTAATGCCACCACTTTTGTGAAGCAAATACCACTGCTAGATATGCACGCTCAATTGTTGAATAATTGAGCTCATATCCAAAAAGGGTGCGACTAATATAATATATAGCCTTCTCTTTTCCTTCTTGATCTTGTTGGGCTAAAAGAGCACCAAGCGAGACTTCTGTAGCTGAAATATAAAGCAAGAGTGGCTTTCCCAGAATCAGTGACATAAGAGTAGGAGGAGTTGCTAAGTATTTCTTGATCTTAGTGAAAGCTTCTTCACACTTATCATCCCACTTGAATAAGAGGTTTTTATGCAACAGGTGTTGAAAAGGATGACTTTTGTCCGCTAATTGAGAGACAAACCTTCTGATTGATTGGAGGTGCAATTGCAAAGATCTTAATTGACTGATATTCATAGGGGAAGCCATCTCCATGATTGCCTTAACCTTTTATAGATCTACTTCTATGCCCTTAGCTGAGATAATATATCCTAACAGTTTGCCCGATGTGACCACGAATGCACATTTCTTTGGATTGAGTCTAATCTGGTACTTTTCCATTCGGGTGAATATCCTATCCAACACTCTTAGATGACCCTCTCTGCTCTTGGATTTTTCTAAGATATCATCAACATAATCCTCCATTATAGTATGCATCATATCGTGAAAGATTGTAGTCATAGCTCTTTGATAGGTTGCCCCAGCATTTTAAAGCCCAAAAGACATCATATTCCAATAGTATTTGCCCCAAGGACATGTAAAAGCAGTCTTTTCCTGGTCTTCTGGCACAATCTTGATCTGGTTATAGCTGGAAAACCCATCCATTAAGGATAACATCTCATGCCTAGCTGTTAAATCAACTATAATATCAATGTTGGGAAATGGAAAGTCATCTTTGGGACAAGCCTTGTTAAGATCTCAAAAATCTATGCAAATCCTGATGGACTTGTCTGGCTTGGACACTGGTACAATATTAGACATCTACTCAGTGTAATTAATAGCTCTAATGAAACCAACATCCAGTAATTTCTTCAATTCTACTTTGACCATAAGTGCAATATGGGGATGCATCTTCCTGAGTTTTTTCTTGACGGGCTTGATTCCAGGTATAATGGACAAATGATGCATGATAAGATGAGGATCTATCCCACGCATATCAGCATAAGACCAAGCAAAGTTGACCTATCTCTCTTTGAGAAACTATGAAAAGGCTTATTTTTCTGGCTCTGTTACGGATGCGGCTATCTTCAGAATACGTGGTGAATGCTCCATTGCAATGTTGAGAGGCAACGCTGGTTCAATAAGTATAGCAAACTACTCTCGATATATATAGTTGGGGAGAGTGTCAATCCTTCCATCTTCAGGTGCCTTAGAGAGGTTTTCACCCTTAGATACGTCTTTTATTTTTACCTTTTTAGGATCTAACATTGCCACTGAGTGGTTTTCACCATTAGATCTATTTATTATTTTTATATTTTTACGAATGAAAGGATTGGAACTCTCTCCAAAGTAAGCCATGTCATTGAGTTCTATTGGGAATCTTGATTTGTGATCTCCTAGTGGTAGATGATCTTTGATTCCAAGATAGTCAATAATTGCATCATCATTATGGAAAACATCAAGTTTGGGGTAATTGGGAGAATCCCAAGTGATAAGTTCAGGGTGGATAAGGGGTATTGGATCATTTGGTTCAGCCTCAAAGGATGAGATGGTATTGATAGAAAAGTTCTCAAAGTTTATGATTGTATTGACAAGGTTTATTTCCATACTCTCATCTGAATTGCCTATCTCAAGATAATTCTCACTTTCCTCACAATCGCCAAGAGTAATATCATGTGAATCTAATCCTAATGGTTCCGTCCTTGGACTCTCCTGCTCATGATAATTTTTACCATAGGTATGAACATCATCAAATCCCATATCTTCAGTATAATTAGATAATGAATCCCATTCAAAAGCATTAGAATCATCATCATCATCATCATTTCTAAGTCGGTTAATGATTTCTTGCGCTATCTTTTTCTTTGCTAGATCTACATACATGCCATGTTTCCAGAATTGTAATGCAGGAGCTTTAGAATTTTTGTAGAAAGGTGTAACCTTTTCTTTTCCTTTAGATTCCTTTGGTCCTTCTCCTTTGTATCCTAATCCAGTCGTGTCTCTTTGATAATTTGGATTCTTCAAGATTGGTTTTATGACACCCTCTCTTTGCAACCCTATAGGTCCACTACCTTGATATCCCATCTTTTGAAACAAAGTATATCCTTTACTATATACATTGGGTGATATACACTCATGTTTTTCATCCTCTGGATCTTTATGATGTTTTAGAAAATGATTAGCATTATGCTCAACTGCCTCTTTTGATATAGTGCCCCCATTTACAAATGTACCATAAAAGAGTGTAGAAGGAGCTTCTGTTTGCTATTTGGTAATCAAGGATCTTCCATATGACTTAGGAGATAAGGGTAACTCTATGATACACAAAGTTTGGACCAAAGTGTATTCTCCCTACTTTTCTCTTTTATGTCTATTTTGATTCCATGGGATTTAGAGGTTGATGCTTCATTATTGGGAGCAATGGGTGTTGGTAGAGAAGATCCAATATCATTATAGGGTACCAATAATTCAGGTGTTGGCTTTACAGTGTTGCAATATTGAAAAGGATTCAGATCTCCTTTAATAGTTATCTCTTTGAGCATTATGTGGAAACTTCAAACACTGATGATAAGTTGATGGCACAGCTTGCATTGAATGAATCCAAGGTCTCCCCAAAATAATGTTATATGCCAAATCCATATCCAGGACTTGAAAAAGCACATCTTTGACTATAGAAACAACTCTGATAGGAAGAACAACAGACCCCTTGGATGAACTTTCTTCCTCATCATAAGCTTTGATGGTGATTTTCTTCTTTGGATCTACAATATTTTTAGAAAATCCCAATGCAAGGACTAGTTTTAAAGTGCATATATTCAAACCAACTCCTCCATCTATTAGTACTCTTTTGATTTTATGATTTTTTACAATGCCTTTTATATGGAGTGGAGCATTATGTGGTTGATTAATGGCTAGATAATCATCCTTAGTGAAGGATAGATAATGGAAAGTTTTCAAATGTCCCACCATAGCTTGGAATTGGTCTTGATCTAGATTTGTAGGAACATTGGTTTCTAGGAGAGCTTTCTCAAGAATATCCTTATGAGAAGGTGACAAATGCAAAAGCTCAAGTATTGATATTTGGGATGGTGTTTTCTTCAATTGCTCCAAAAGGTTGTATTGCTTGGAAACATTGGGCATGGACTTTAGAACATAAACAAACTTGTTTTGAGAGGTTCTAGGTTTGGATGGAACCCCTTGTAGACTAACCTTGGATTGGGCTCGAGTAGTGACATTAGCCAGTTGACTCTTTTCTTTGATAGAAATCACATTGGGAAGGATGGCATTCAAAAATGTGATTTATATAGCTATAGGAGGTGGAATTGTAGTTGGCTTGGTTATCACCCTTAGCATTGGAAGAATTCCCTTTCTCATGTTCGGGAAGTGGATCTTTGAAAGCCATATGTGACTCATTTGAGGTATGTCCAACACTAATTTCTCTGATTTTAATCAAATCTTGTATTGCATGCTTGAGTCTTTGACAATAATTGGTTTTGTGACCTTTCCCTCTATGAAATTCACAATAATCATTATCATTCCACAAAGAAGGCTTCACCCTAGGTTCAAAATCTTGAGTTTCAGGAAGCACAATGAGTTTCTTTGTGATCAACTTCCTTAATGCAGATTCAAGAGATTCACCCAAAGGAGTAAAAGTTCTTTTACGTGGCATAAAGGGTAATCTTGATGAATTTTTGTTGGTATTGTGATCTGTACTTTTATTTCTATGAGTAGGTTGACTACCATTGGCTTTGCTTGTGAGATTCAAAATAGGCCGTGCTGGTTTAACATGTCGATTATCCACAATCCCATCATTGACAATGTTCTTATTCTTGTTCCAAAACTTGGATTTGTCATTGTTGTTGTTGTTGTTGGAATTTGAATTTGAAGAGCCGGCATTGTCTTTGGAGTAAAGTTTAATCTCACCTTTTCCAACCATAGCTTCTTCAATTTTGACTCCATTCTCAATGAGCTTGTTAAAGTTTGGAGGACATTGCAATTGTAACCTATAGCTCATTTCTTGTGTAAGGTTGTGCACAAAGATATCCATCTTCTCTTGTTTAGGAATTGATCATGGATACTTGGCAAATAATTGATGCCATCTTTGCAAAAAGGTAAGGAAGGGTTCCCCATTCTTTTGTTGTATATTGCAAAGATCAAGCATTGTGACTTCATGTTTGATGTTATAGGAATAGTGAGTCACAAATTTTTCAATAAGATCATTGAAGGATTTGATACCTGGGGGTAGTTTGGAGAACCATTCCATGGCTTGTCCTCCTAAACTTCATGGAAATAGTCACATAAGATATGTGTCATTGTGGGCAACTTCAATACAAGCAGCACAAAACTCACGAATGTGGTCTTGTAGATCCGAATTCCCTTTATATTTATCAAATTTTGGTACCTTAAAATGAGGAGGGAATGGAATCATAGCCAATTTATTATCAAACAGATAGGGACATATATCCTCCAAGGAATATTTCTTGGCTGATGTTCCAGTTTGCATGTCACGCATTTGTTGTTGAAGCAATTAGATTTGTTGCATGGCAGGATCCAAAGATGATAGAGGTCCTTGGGTGTTTTGGAAAGTACTATTTTGTTTATCTTGAGATTGTTTCTCTTGGGAACCACTACGTTTTTCTTGGGAACCACTAGATTTTTCTTGGGAACCACTAGGTTTTTCTTGATCATTTGTGCTAGGTGGTTCTACAAGATCTGAGACATCAAAACCACTAGGTAGTTTTGCTCCTTGTTGAGCAAGCATGAGGAATTACATTTCCTTGTCCATATCTAGGATTCTTTCCATGACATTATAGAACTTAGCTTCTTGCATAGCATCTCTGATTTCTTGATTTGTTGGTTCTTGATCAGATGTGAAAATTGAAGTATTCTTGGACCAAGGGTTTTCCTCATTGGTATTGCCTCCTTCCATTGTATCTACAGATTAATGGTTTGTTTGAGTTTTTGAGATCAAGTTTGAACCATAAAATGTGAAAGATGAAATAAATGAAGATGTGATGATAGAAGAGATGGGAGGAAATAGATTCAAAAGTGTTGAGGTAGATAAGGTAACTTGATAATCTAAGTCAATAGGAGGTATATATCTCACTATGATATGACAAAGGAGAACCAAGAGAGAGTGATCTCAGTAAGTTTTGATGAAGGATGATAGATCCTGATATGATAAAAACTCACAAAAGCCACAATCTAATAATCAAGGTAGTATTCCAACACTTGGATGTATATTTGGAAGATTTAGGAAATTTTTGATGAAAGAAAGATGATGAAAATGGTCAAACTGAAGATCAAAGCTCTGATAAGATTGGATATGTTTCCAGAATCACACTGAGGACAAAAATGGGTATCTAGAAGTGAAATTTTAAAATATTGAAGGTCTTTACAAAGGCTCGTTGTTATGTATGCGCAAGAACAAATGTGCAGGAAGTTTGAACGAATGCGCAACAACAAGTGATAAATGCGCAGGTTTTGGTTTTTTTGGTTTTTTGATGTTTTTGCAGATGTTTTTTTTTTGGAAATTTTGTGGTTTTCAATTGATTTTGACAAAATGAAAATGCATAAACAAACACACGCAAGATAGAAATGATGTAATGTAATTTAATCTAATATATATTCACAAACACATTTACAAGTCCTAAAGTTGACAAGGATAGTATCTGCTGAATCCCCACTTGGATAATAAAATCCAGCCATGCAATTCAAAGTGGACAACCTAGGAACTTGGAGGCACAGGATCCTCCTTACAGTGCACTCACTTCTCTGGCATACCAAGTTCCAAATTCAATGGGTCATTACTTCCCAAAGAATCGCTATCTCTACTATGAACCGTGAGTAATGTGGGGTGTCTTCACAGGTTGGGCTACCCGTTGAACCAAAAAATAAAAGGTTTTTGGCCACTAAACAAAAGATTGTAGTAAGTACATCCATTTAGGTGGTTGTGATCAAGTCATCTCCCAAATTAAGGGGACTCTCCCAATCCTTTCAAAGTAAGATTTTCACCTTAACAATGTAGGGACTTTAATGTACCATGAGGGTACTAGAGGAGATTTTGGTTGCCACAACAAATTTACACTTGTCTACTATGAGATTAATCACAATGGCATTTTTTGTATGCCAGTTTGGAGGGGCTTGGCTTTAGCCTATTACTAGTTGGGTCGTTCCTTGGGGTGAGTACCTCTTTTCACACCAAAGACCACCCTCTAAAGATTATAACAATTTCTCTTAAACCCAAGGTCCACGAATGGTGAGGGGAGAGGATAAGTTGTTATAATCTGGGATTACAAATTAAGCTATGAAAGCAAGACACAATAGACAGTTTTCTAAACTAAGAAGACACACAAATTTGAAAAGCATGTCGTATTTTAAAACCCAAATGAAGATTATGGTTTATTTTGCAAACCCCTAGGAACTTGCAAGTAAACTGTCAATAAATTGAGATTGGGGTCTTCAGATTTATGACCTACAAAACAACCTAAAAGCTACAAAAACCAAACATAAACTTGTTAAGATGATTAGCTAAACCAAATAATAGGAAAAAAATAGGCTTTTGTTGGTGGAATTATATATGCGCAAGAACAATGGATGAATGCGTAGGAACAGAAAATGGTTGCGCAGAATGTACAAATGCACAACAACATGGAATAAAAGCGTAGCGTAATGGGATTAATGCACAGTTGGAATGAAAGTGCAACAGAAATGGATGGATGCATAGGTATTGGGGATGGATGCGCAAAAACAACCTGTAGAATCCTCCACATGGAAAAACTAAAAACAAAATGTAAAATTTTTGGGGGAAGGCCCCACGGTGGGCACCAAAAATGTATGTAAAATAGATGTCAACTATGATAAATGAAATTCTACTTATTAATAAGATAATAAATCTATCTAAATGAAACCTAATGAAGAATACAAATAATCAAATGAAGTAAAAGAACTAGCTTTACCTTCACCTACCCTTTGCAGCGTGTCTCCATTGTTCTCCTAGCTTTGATTTCTTGATGTTTGAGCTCTCAGATTTCCAATGAAGCTCCTTAGCCAAGATGTCACCAAAGTGTGGAGATTTGAGTGAATGTATGCAAAATGCAACTAAATGGATGATGAAATGGTGTGAAAATGCTTGGATGCTTGATGTGATTTGCTTGAATCCTTGAATGTGATTGCTTGAATGCTTGATGACTTGAATGCTTGAATGCTTAATTTCCTTTTAGATCACAAAGGGGGAATGAGGCTCCTTTTATAGGTTTTTGGAGGACCTAAGCCTAGGTGGCACGATCCTAAGGTGGATATTGAAAGTTGGAAGATCCTAGGGTTTTCATTGACTTGGTTGAAGGGGTTGAGAGAAAGGGGGATATAGTTAGAATGTGGGAGGAAGAATAGGGAGGATGTTCCTCCTACATTGGCATAGAGGAGAAGAAGGTGGAAGGAAAAGACATATGTCAAGTGTCTCACAAAGTCCATGGAGAGGAAAGAGGAAGGACTTTTTCCTCATGAGGACTCTTGGTACAAGTGTCCCATGAGTCATCTTGGACTCTTTGAGGTGGCTTGAGAAGCTCCTTAGGAATAGGGATTGCTTCTTGACTTGGTGTAGGAGAAGACACGTGGTAATGAGACAAAGTCTTATGAGGCCACATAGCCCTTAGGAATAGGACATGTGTGGGTGAGGATAATGTGTTATTAACAATTAATAATAATTAATTATTTTAGCCAAGGTGATGTGTCAAGTGACTAGGTCTAAGAGGTGGACTAGGAGGCTTAGTCATATTTAGTGACTGTATAATTAGCCACTTTAATAAGACTAATTTAGAAGACTTAGTATAAGAAGAATAGACTATAGTGAATGTATTAAATAAATTAAAATAATTTACTTAATAAATAGAAGAAATAAACAATAATTAAATAATAAATATTTAATTAATTCATCAAGTCAATATTAATTAAATAATAAATATTTAATTAATTAATTAGTGAAGCCTTTTTTTAGTGTATACAACAGTAGAGCAAATGGATATATTAGGGGAGCTATGGAAGAAAAGAGCTACACAACAAAAGCTCCGAGCAGAAAAGAAGAGAAACAAAGTGCTAGAGGACATAAAAGATATATTCCTAGATGCACTAAAAGTAGAAGTAAATGAGAATGATCCTATTATGGACCAACTTGTAGACATAATCCACAAGTTCAATAAAGATTTAAGTGGTCAAGAAAAACTACTACAGAAGGCACAAATGAAGTTTGAGAACAAAGCTCTAGAGAATGTTGCAAGGAAGATTATAATTGATCAAGTAAAGAAAAACTCTCTTATTATCTCTCTAGAAACTACTATTAATAATGTTGCTTCATTATTTGTAAAGTTAAGTGATACTTCCAACTTCACCATGGAAATCAAGAATAAGCTAAAAAAGATAGATACATATTTGAAGGAAAGTTAAAACCAGTTGGCACTTAACCTGAGTTCGAGTTCAACACACTTTGTGAAGATTAAGTATTTGACAGACATGTAGGATGAATTACTAAGGGAAGAAGCAAGGACAAGAGAATATCTCACAACTATGTAGAGCCAAATCCTTCCACACATGGATGTAATGCAGAAGCATATAGCTCATGCCAAGACTCTCATACATGACAACTTTTCAGTTGCTGAGCTTATGATGGAGTTGTTAGCAGAGATACAGATAGAGTTGTACATCCTGAAGGTGTTGCAGGATAATTTGGACAACACTTTGTCTCAAATTTTGAAGGTACATAGTGATTTCCTATCCTACTTTGGTATTACCATATAAATATTTTTGGCATTTGTGTCAAAAACAAGGGGGAAAATTAGTGTATATACATATAAGGAAATACATGTACAAAAGAGAAGTAAAGAAGAAATATATATAAGTGCATACAAAAACAATTTTGAAAAATAAAAAATAGAGTCATTTGTAACCGAGTCACAGAGCTATTGTCAAAATTCAAGCAAGTACCCAAGCATATGGTAAGGGGGAGTTTTGACTAAGAATTTTGAGCAGTTTTGAACATGATAAGTGTTTTTGGTCACTAATTCCAAAGGGGGAGATTGATGACCTTATGGAAAGACATGTTGTCAATTAGAGCCAAAACACTTAGTCATCACAAAGTTGACCGAGCCAACAGTGTAACCCGAGCAGTGACAGTGTCAACTGAGAATACAGTGGTAATAAATATTATCCAAGTGGTCAATATGACCTGAGTACACAGTGTAGCCTAAGTGCCAGAGTTTACTACATTGCCCGAGTGGACCCAAGTAATAGTTTTGGGATGACTTAGCTTATATTGTATGATATTAATTTATCTTATGGAAGCTGAATTACAAAAGTATTTGATTTGGATAAGGTATAAAATAAGGTATTTTTTTAATCCAAATATATGTGTAGAAGTGTGTATGCAAATATGAAGTGGCAGTTTGTTTAAGAGGCTACAATAGTATAAGGAACAATAGAGACTCATCCATTATAGGCAGGTGATTAGTTTTTATATCATTGGATCTTATTCAGCAAATTAGAGTTGTATAGAAGATCATCCACTGGTTCATCCTAACAGGTGCATCATAAAAATCCTCTAACAAGGTGGACGTAATAGTCCTTTACAAATCTCCTAACAAAGTTTCATTACTAAATTTTATTATACTAAATCCTTTCACAAGATGGACCTAATAGTCCTTATTGTTCCTAACAGGGCAACCCATTATAAGTGGTCAATTGTAAGCTTTAAAATGCTAAATTTATACTACAGTAATAAATCTTATGGGTACCATACCCACCCTAGTTTTACTTTCTATTTGGAAGGTTTCTGGGTAACCAAATATTGTGTCAAGTGTTGTGGATGTTTTATTACTTTTCTGTTTCATGCATGCAATCAGATTAGATAATCTAATAAATGATTAAAGGATTAAGTTTTATTGGTTCCTAATTCACCCCCCCTCTTAGTCACCTAGCCTCAACACATTTCCAACATTAAAAAGGTAGTCTATAATAGGAATTTAGATACTTCTAATAAGGTATCAGTCAATCCTAATACTGTGAGTCATCTAGAAAGTGACATATTGTAAGCTCCTAAAAGAGCACTCTTTTCTACTATAGGGATAAGATTGTGGGTGTCATCTCTACTGTGGGTTTTACCTCTGACCAAGGGTTTCCACAATAAAAATCTGAGTTTTGTGTTTGGATGTATTGTCTTTTATTCATTGCACTTTAAATTTACACTTACTATTATATGCTTATTAGTTTGGAAGTTTCTTTTTCTATTGCTTAAGGGTATATGTATAAGTCTAAGAGTTTTATTGGTCCTAATTCACCCCCCTCTCATTATCTATTTTTTCGAATAACTACCTGGTTCACCTCCAAAAGGTTGATAATCCTTGTGCAAGGGAGATAGTAACTCCCTAAGATACTTGCCATATCATGCCCCCATTAGCATTTGGAGTTGGATAATACAACGTTGAATATCCATTGTGTGATAGTTAGTGGTCGTATTCTAATTAGCTATTGGGTGTGTACCTAAGTCAGCAAGAAAAGGTTTTCTTTATACGCCAACCTCCTAGGATATCTTATATTTGGATTTGCCTTAATTCTGCATATCTTCTATTTTTTTTATCATTGAACTACCAAAATAATGGAAAACATCTCAAAATAGAAACTGAAAATGATTAAAATAATCAAAACGAGTGGCAACAACTCTCTGTTCTGCATAAAGTCGGATGGTGCCTGATCTTTTGTAGTACGATTCATAATTTTAGGACTCTTACTGCCCAATTTGTTGTATGAGATGGTGAAGATTCTTGTATGGTGTGTTGAGAATTTTTGTATGAGTCAATGATCTTTTACTGCCATATTTTATCATATTTTGACAATTGTAAGCATAAACTCATAAGAGTTTTCAATTTTATCATCTCACTATTAATCTTTTGTCGTACCAGTCTTAATTCTTTCATATGGGCTAGTGTAGTTTTGAATCTAGAGAAGTTATTTGACCCATTTATAATGTTTGTAGACCTCTATTATTGCTCCCTAATTAGTGCTTTGATCAGTTTACATTAGACAGTGATCTTACACCTGGATTTTATTAATTTGAGCATAGTGTTTGATAGCATACCCCTGCTGTAGTGATATCATATTTATTGATCTTGTCCTAATCTATGATTGACCTTATATTATCTTTCAATCAAACATCAATCCTTTCAATCAATCAATTAATCCTCATTGTTCAAGATTGGGTCACAAGTGATAGTTGACCTTGAATCAAATTTAAGTCAAGGTGGTTTAGTACCTCCTACCTAGTTGTCATTAATCTCATCATCCAATTATCCTAAAGACAAGTAAACACTTATCTATCTTGGATTTAATCTTCATATCTGTATCAATCCTAGCTCTCAGTCACATCAACCATTAATGCCTGTCCAAACTAGGAGCTCTCATAGAAATTATGAAGAGAGAAGAGGAAAGAATCATAAAATACCTGGTCTAGGGTATTCATGAACTGATAACTCATGATCACCTAAACTGATGCTCTATTTCTCAAAGAACTCTCAAAGTGAATCCACTCTTTCAAGAACAACTGAAATCGTCGAGTCAATCAATTTTTGATATAAATTCATCTTCCAATCAAGGTAACTCATCTATTCTCAAAATGTCAAGAGAAATACAAGAAAGAGAGAGATCTAGATGCCTCTCTCAAGATAACCACAATACTTGTGCTACTGGTAGTGGCAGTTCATCTAGTGGCTCTAAACCTAATGAAGAAACTATAAATAAATATCAAAAGGACAAAGACTTATGAAAAATGATGAAGATTATTATGAACAAAAGAAAAATAGAAATACATTCTTAATCTAGCTAGATAGGGAGATAAAATTTCCATTGACTCTAACGTTAAAAATATCATTACCAAGGAAGAAGAGACATTGCTATCACTTGTGACTAAAAAATTAAAAGCTAAGATGCAAGAAATAAAAAGGGAAAAAGATGAAACTTCTATGAAGTACTCTCTTGACAAGATCTGCCCATTTCCCTTTGAAAAAGATCTTTACATGCCTCCATTTCCTTCCATATTTGAAATTCCTAAATCTGATAAGTATACTAGTGACTCTAATCCTCAGGACCATGTCCATGAATTCTATGCTCTTTGTATAAATTTTATGCATGAAAAAACCTATCTTATACGTCTCTTCCCACAAAGTCTAGGTGGGAAAGCAATTGAACGATTTTCAAAGCTACCTAAGGGAATCAAATTTTTTGATGTACTAATAAAGTTATTTATCCAACAATAATCATACAATATTTAGCATCCTATAACCATGATAGAACTCTGTAAAATGAAGCAATAAGCAAGAGAACCATTCCTTACTTTCCTTCAGTGATGGAGGAAGATTTTATCTCAATGCCCATGTCTAATTCCTAAATCTAAGAAAATGGACATATTTATCAACACTCTTATTCCTTAATTAAAATATGGAATTTAGATGCAAGGCCCACCTACATTTGATAAGATGGTGGAAATTTCCATAAAGATAGAAGTACTTGTTAAAAAAGGTGAAATTTCTCTTTATAAAGAGACCAAGTATAGTTTTAGTTCCATCTCTAACAACAAGGATAAAAACAATATTGGAACAATAACATAAATGTTGTTAATGATGGGGTGGTTGATGCTACCAATCCAAAACCAAAGCCAACAATGTTTAATCTGATTAGTGGTATCCAGGCCACTAAAGATATTGAAGGTGCTGCAAAAAATTATCTTAAGAAATCGATCAACTTATTAAAAGACAAAACCTAGGTTCAAAAACCTAAACTTGATTTTAATCATTTAGGAGAGACTCTTATGACAAATCTCAAGAATCTTTTAGCCAACAAAATCATCACATTACTTGATAATTCAAAACCTTACAAGCCTGAAGTTAAACCTAAAAGGTGGAATGACAATGATTACTATGAATACCATTAAAACAAAGGTAAAACTAATAATTGTATGAAGCTAAAGCATGTCATTTAAGATATTATTGATAATCATGAAATTGATGTTGGTGGTCATATGATAAATACTGATCATAAACCTTTAAAAATCCCTTACCTAGCTATGAAAAGGGAGAAACTTCCAAATCTGAGAGTGGTGTTAAATTTGGCTACACTTATAACAAAGATGACAATATCATTCACATGCTTGAACCATCTCATTTAGAATATTGAAATGTGATAATCATTAAGAAAAAGGATGAAGAGATTGAATATGCAAATTTCATAACCCATTCTCAAGAAAATGTTAGTCTTAAAAGAGTTGGTTCTTCACCTTAGAATCAAGATTCATATTCAAAACAACCTACATCTACAAGAAAACAACCAGTTGCAATACTTCTAAAACATCTACATCTAAACAATTAGTTTCATCATCTTCTACTAGTTACAATGTTATTGAGAAACTACATTGAACCAATTCTGAAATATATATCTTTGAACTACTTAAGATTTCTCTTGCTCACAGAGAGATCTTGGATAAAGCTCTGATAGCTAAAAATGTTCCTAAAGACTTAGAATTAGATTGGTTTCATATATGTTAGGTCATCTGAACTCACCTCACTACCTATCATTCTCTAAAGAAGATGATAACTCTCTCAACCATCCACACAACCAGCCATTTCATATTGAAGTCAAGATCCATAAACACTATGTCAAGTATTTTGATAGATGGAGGCATTGGTTTAAACATTTGTACTTACAATTTAATCACACAACTAGGATTTTCTGAGCATGCTATAGATGTTAGAAAGAAGATAAAAATTAAAACATATGATGAAGAAGAGCGATCCTATAAGGGTTTAGTGGTACTTCCAATAAGGGTAGGACTTGTGGAACGAGATGTAATCTTTCAAGTGCTTGATCTTCCTTTAGCCTAAAATATTTTGCTGGGAAGACCATGGACTCATAAATTCAAGCTTTTTCATTCATGTACCATCAATGTGTAAAGTTCCCCTGTAACGAAGTTGAAGTTAGTACTCTTGTAGATATTAGCTATGCATGCAATGCATTAAGATAGTCCACTGACAGCCTTGTTCCTCATAATAGGGAAGATTCTAAAGAAAAAATAGCTGAAAGTTCTAAGGCTATGATGAAAGACTTTGAGAAGAAGCTCAAAATTATAGATTCTGGAATGGGAGGGTATATGATAGAACTTGTTCTTTCATTGAAATCTCTTCCCACATCACCAAGATATTATGGAAAACCTTATGAATCTATGAAACCATAAAAAAAACAAGCAAAGGTCATACATGATGGTACTTTTGTTCAATCAACTATTTCCCTTGCTGATGATAATGAAGAGAAAGATATTCTTTTATGACTTTTTAGAGGAGAAGATGAAGATAGAAAAGTAAAATATTGTGATATTTCTCCTGTAACATATGGTAAAGGATATGAGCTAATGCAAAAAATGGGCTATAAAGGAAAAGGTCCTATAGGGATGAATCAGAAAGGTCTATCTCAATGAATTCATGCAGAATATAGAGACCATAAGGATAAAACTGGTCTCGATTTCAAAATAGCTAACTTTCATTTTGTAAAAGACAAGAGTACACCTATCTTTGATGAGGATAGATATGCAGAAGGAGAAGTCTTTCCTTATCCTATCCCTCCTGATATCTTAAGTTTCCTTGAAAATGATAAAGAACAAAATCTAAAAGTGAATATAGTTGAAAAAGAGTTTGATAATAAACAATAGATCAATTCCATTCAAGCACAAGCTTCTAATTCACAAGAAAAACCTGATGTAGAAGAAGCTGACATGACTATAGAATTTTTTTTGAAAAGGACCAATGACATTCTTTCTGAGTGTGAGGAAGTGGAAGAAGAGAGAAACACCAACTGAGGCCGCTTAGTGGACTTAAGTCATGTCCTAGATATGTCTGATAAGGTTGAAATAGATTATAATGAATATGAATGGAATTCTTTGTCCAAAGAAACAATTGAAAAGGATATAGATGTTGTGCATCTATATGTAACTTGGATTGAAGTAGGTGAAGGTTCTAGAGGTAGGTCTGACAAATTAGGTTTTCAAAATGCTAACGTGAACTTTGATCATCTTGTTATGACTCTTAATGGTCTACACACACTTATACAAGGTAGTATTTTAGAACTCAACTTGATGGTCCAAGTTTTTGATGATCATACCGTGAATTCCCTTGAGCCTTATATTGAATCTTTATGCCTCATGCATATTGAGCTTATTGACTAGACTATGCAAGATCAATCCATGAATATTCCAAGTTTTCTCAATGACTATGCCTTGGCCTACTATCTTAATGCTATATAACCTATGATATCTTCCATTAGTGGACCTAGCATGAACATGATAGAAGTAGATATCAAGTATCTTAGTCTGAAAAATAAAATGAAAATAAAAAATTATTCTGGTGGTGAACACCACATTGTGGAGGTATCAAAACCAAAAATAGTAAAATGAAAAGACATATCTAATGGTGAAAATGTCTATGAGGTGCCTAAAGATAAGATACTTGATGTTTTTCTAAGTCACTTTTAGAAATGATCATAAGTGCTTATTGAACCAACACAACCTATGAATATTTGAACAAAGTAAACTCTACACAGTGTACATGTATCTCAATCTTTATCAGAGCAAGAATTGAAAGAGTTTACTAAATTCTTCAAGGAAAAGAAGATTAATTTTTCCTAGAAATATTATGACATGCCAGGTCTAGATCCTAACCTTATCATGCATCATCTTTCTATTTCTCCTGGAGTAAAACCTATAAAGAAAAAAATTTGTAAAATACATCCTCATGTTGCATTACTTGTTAAAGTTGAGATGGAAAAGTTAATTAAAGCAAGATTCATCCAAGATAATGACTATGCTAAATGGATATCAAATATTGTACTTGTTTCTAAACTAGACAGATCAATCCATGTATGCACAGATTTTAGAGACTTGAACAAAGCATGTCCTAAAGATTATTTCCCACTCCCTAATATTGACATGATAGTGAACATGACAGCTAGATACAAAATGTATTCTCTAAAAACATGGACAGGATGTAGGAGCCCCACCCAGGATTCCTTGGACACAAGGATAAAACCATGACTAAGGGAATTTTTTTTTTGAAATGAATTAACAATGAACAACATAATGCTAAAGTGGAAGATTAACACAACACCAAGAATTACCAAGCATGAACCATCACCATAATTCATTATCGACTACTTGATTAATATACAAGGTTCATCCAAACTACTACGTTATTCCAAGATGATTCTTTTTAAACCCAAAATACCATTCCTACCAGGATTAAATCATACAAGTTCATTTACCAAATTAAAATGCAAAGACAACCACAAATATCTTTCACTTACGCAAAAAAACCATTCCTATCATGATTAAATTATACAAGTTCATTTAACAGATTAAAAAGCAAAGACAACCACATATATCTTTCACTTACGCAAAAATGTTTGATACTCAAACTGTCATGATTTGAGAAGGTGTATTGCTAAAAAGGGTATTCAGAATACCAACTTACATCTTTCGATTAAAGGCAAAAATGCCCTCTGTCCATGATACGAGTAACACTAGTGAAAAGTAGTTCCCATACAAGAATCCATGGGTTTCCATATGAGTAACTGCAAAAGCCTAATATGAGTATCAGGAACTCATAGGAGACCCTAAACTATACCATACAAAAAACAACACAAACTCATACGAGAGCCTATAGCTAATTGTATGAGATGCTACCTTTCGGGCCCAAAGAAGAAGTTAGGAAAATTGAAGCTAATAACAAAAAGTAAACTCCGCACAAGGGAGTGTCGGAAGAAGACAAATTGAGGAGGTAGACACTTGATTGCCACAAAAGAATAAATACAACAACCATGAAAGAACTAAGCATCAAAAACATCTATCACAGATACATAAGCATGAATACAAGAAACTGTATAAATCACTGAAAGTGCTAGGAAGAATAAGTGAGAAACAAGCTCCAATCTTGTAGTTGGGAGAAGATCATCTCTGTACATAGATCCCCATTAGTGGTATAGGTTAGCATTTCCACCCAACCATGTGGTACCCATAGGCCCACCCCATTGTGCTCATGGAGATAATGAGCTGACCATAGTCACATAAGAGACACAAACACACACAAGAGGCTACACACATGCTAATCAATGCATGACTCAAGGTACACATATGAACATGAAGAAAATGTAGTATTCTAGGTCACTACTTAGAACACAATAAGGATAATATGTAGGGACTCTGATGGAGTGTCATCACTTGGATCATACTAGCCCAAGCGGTATGTGGTATGGTAAATCAACTCCCTTAGGAGGCCTCATACCATATCCTTGTACTAGCTCGCAAAGGAGACTGGCTACCATCAGACACCGCACCATCGCCCTTTTTACTCCCAAGTGGCATATGGTATGGTAAATCTACTCCCTCGAGAGGCCTCATACCATATAGGTGAAATTTTATCTTTTATTAAGTTTTATTACCCATGTGTTTATTTGGTTATCACATTATTAAACTTCTTCATGTTACCTCATCGGCCACTTTTGGGCCAGGATAATCATGAAAAGCCATTCCAAATTTCTACCCTTACATACCCTTTCTCTCCATATGATGAGTGCCACTAGGCAATACAAATTACCAACCTAACCCACAAATGAACAAATACTCAACTATCTAATATCCAGGAGTCTGGATCTCGCAAGATCCAACATAAGAACACTCATGTGGACATGGGTGAACACAAACAACACCACATAACCAAGAAATGAAATGTTAAGAAAGGGGATAGATCTAGGGAATCAAACAAGAAGGAATAAAAAACCTCACTCAGGAAAATAAATCCGAGTGGAATCCACAAGAGATAAAAAATGTGCAAAATCGACCAAAGGCCAAATCTGCCAAAATACACTCATGGAGTACTTGTGAATTGGGATATAAAACTACTCAGAATATCCTCTATCCATTCCAACTCCAAAATCCTACTCCTTGTAGAAAATACTACCAAAAATCATAATTTAAAATGTGCTAGCAAGGCGACAAATAAGAACTGGGCGACATGTAAAACAAGATGGTGCCCAAACTACAAAATCCCCCAAAAAAAAAGTTCTGGGCACACATAAAAATTCTGATAGCATAACTAGGTAAAAAATTCAATTTCTAAATTATGAAACTACATAAATACTCATGCCCTCCCAACCGGGTCATAGAAATTCATAAAAGTGGAGGGAACACTAGTTATCAACCCCCAAACATTTAGCCATCAAAAGAATAAAAAATGAAGTAAAACAATGGAAATTAGAAAGCCCTACCTCACTCCAAACGCTCAAAAATCGGAATGAGGAAAGAAAAATGAAGAGAACTCCAATCGAGTTAAAAATCATGGAGAAGATAGAGATCCTAGCTAAGAATTCAACGAGCCTATCCTCACTAAGACCCAATGAGCCAATCTCCCACAACGAGAAAAAAACCAAATTCTCTAAAGAGGGTTTTGGAGCAAAACTCAACTTTCCCAAAAACATAAAATGAAAAAGTGAAGTTAAAAACTCACTTTTGCCTAATATAAGCACTTTTATAAAAGTAACTTATAAATTAGAACATTAAGCCACTTAATAAACTAATTGGAAAAATCTCAAAACTAATTAAAATAATTTGAAGTATTTGGAATTTCAACTACGACAAATTAGACATAAAATAATTAAAATAAAACCAAACATTAAAATTCCCCAAAATAATTAAATCAACATTAAATTAAATAATTTATGCAAAAATTGCGGAACCCTAAATGCACAAACACGTTCACTAGGAATTTCACATAATACATTATGAATCTGGATTTATTACAATTACCAGAGGGTTAATAACAATAGTAAAACTACGGATACATTGCCCATATAGGGATGAATTTTGCTCAACATGAATGGTCAAGGTCACTATCTCCTGGTGCCACTGCCAGGGATATATGTACACACTCAAATCATGTACTTAGGATGAATGTACTTGATACCTTCTCAGTAAAAAATCAAACATCAAGTGTAGCTGCTCAATCTTATAAATAGCCAAAGCACAAATAGACACATAATCACATTAAAGGAGAACGTAACATTGTATAGATCTCACAAGAAAGTGACTATGACTCCATCTCACTTTGTACCAGAACCAACATGAAAAATGCATAACGGTGGTGCAAAACATCACAACATATATAATCACAAGATACCGCATTAAAAATTGTATTAAATAATCATTTACAACCATCTGAGCATATATCCATTGAAAGTAAAAGACAAATATCCACAACATAAATGCACCATAAAAAGAAGTCCAATAACATCAATTGAATACCAATATACTCCTCAATCTAAGTTCAAATACAAAATAAACTAGATATCATCATAAAGCATCATGCCACATCACTAGCATGATCATGTAGATATGATCAAACTAAATAGAAACATCATCTAACATCTAACAACTATGATAATGGTAATAAAAATAATGTAAATTCATTGAAGTATCTCATCATGCAAATAAATCGGTCAATAAACAAAGTGTCTCTCCTTCAAAATAGCCATGGAACAGAATGCAAACACGGGAGGCACTATATCCTCCCCCACTTGGTATAGGATTACTCCTAGAAGCTTACAAAAAGGTATGGGTATAAATCTCTCAACCACGAAGCTTCCTCCCATGTGGCAGAAGTCTCATTACTCAGGTCCCATTGGACCCTTACATACTCTATGCCCTGACCTCTGAGGGTCAGCCTTCGATGCTAAAGAATGTGGATGGGATCCAAAGAAAGATGCATGCCCTCTACCTATAAAGCATCCCAATCAAGAACATGAGTCACATCAGGAATATACTGTCTCAACACAAAAACATGAAAAACATCATGGATGTGAGATAGGCTAGGTGGCAATGTGAAGCGATAAGAAATAGGACCAATCCTCTCGAGGATCTCAAAAGGTCCAACAAAGTGTGGAGCTAACTTAGATCCTTTCCCATACTAGATGGGGCTCTTCCGCGGATAAAATCTCAAAAGTACATGTTCACCAACATAGTGATGATCCAACCTATAGGCATCAACATATGTCTTCTATGAATCCTGAGCAGTAACCAAAATCTCTCTAATACAAACCACTTGTTGCTCCATATCCTAAAGCATTTCTAGACCCAAAACTACTTGGTCCTCTAACCGATCCCAACTCAAATGAGTATGAAACAATCTACCATACAAGGCTTGAAAAGGTGACATGCCAAGGGAACTATGGTACCCATTATTATAAGAAAACTCAACCAAGTACAAATAGTCCTCCCACCTTGTTTTCCAATCCATCACGTACATGTGAAGCATGTCCTCAAGAATCTGATTCACCCACTTTTTCTGTCCATCTATCTTTGGGTTATAAGCAGAACTAAAATTGAATTGTGTTCCCAAGGCATGCTGAAGAGATGTCCATAGGGCCGAAGTGAACACAAGATCCCTATCCAAGATAATCCTATGAGGAATCCCATGCAACTGGACAATATCCTCCAAGAACACATGCACTACCGAGACAACAATGTATGATGCCCTCATGGGTGAAAAGTGAGATACCTTGGAAACTTGTCCACTTCCACCATAATAGCATCATGGTGATGTGATGACATAGGCAAACCTATGATAAAATTGATGGATATGGTATCCCATTTCCACTCGGGAATGGAATGTGACTTCAAAATACCCTTAGGATGCTAATGCTCTGCCTTAACTCTCTAACACTCAAGACATAGAGAAAAAAAATAAAAAACATCATGTCTCATCCTTGATAAAAAGTATAACTATCTGAGGTCTGCATGCATCTTCTTTATGCTAGGATGTGTAGAACATGGTGGACGATGTGCTTCTGAAAAAATCAAGGAAGGAAGAACCCCTGACATTGGTACATAAATACACTTAAGGTGTCATAAAATTCCATCTGACTCCAATAAGTATCCTAAAAAATGTCCAGAAAGGGTACATCCAGACTCAATATCCGCCCTAACCTCCTGATACCATGAATCTCCAAGAAAAACCTCAAGGATTCAGCCACAAAAATCCACACCCAAAGACAAAACCAAAATCTAATGCCTCCTTCTCAAGGCATCCGTGAGCACATTATCCTTTCCCTTGATGTAATGAACATCAAAGTCATACTTGCACAAGAACTCCATCCAACAATGATGTTGTGCATTCAAGTTTGGGTAGAAAAAGATATACTATAGGCTACGATGATCAATGTGCATCTTAAACATGTGACCCAAAAGAAAATGTCTCAAGCGCACTAGCACATGCACAACCGTCGTTAACTCCAAATCATGGTTTGGGTAGTTCAACTCATGGTATTAGAGATTTTGAGACTCATAAGCAATCACTTGTCACTCCTATATAAGAACTACTCCCAAACCTTCCAAAGATGCATTAGTGCATACCATTAACTCACCTACAGGATCTGGCACTTCTAAGATAGGTGCATTGGTCAAACACTCCTTAAGAACCACAAAAGCTATCTACATTGCTCAGTCTAAACAAAATTATTCCCTTTCCTCTAAAGAGAAGTGATAGGATGAGCCAACTGGGAGAAATCCTTCACGAACCGACAGTAATAACCTACCAAAACCATGAAACTACAAACCTTAGGAACACTCGTGGGTTCTGGCCAATCCATAATAGCTTAGATCTTAGAAGGATCCACTACAATACCATCACCCAATATGATGTTCCCCAAATACTTCACCTCAGACTGAAAGAAATCACATTTGGCCAGGTTTCCATACAACTGATGGTCACATAAGCACTGTAATACCTGATGCAAATGGATCTCATGCTCTTCAATGGTCTTTGAATATATTATCATGACATCCAGAAATACAAGGACAAACCAAATGAGGTACATGCGGAACACCCCATTTATAAAACTCATGAACACTGACGGCGCATTGGTCAAACTAAAAGGTACAACCCTAAAATCACAATTTCCATAGTATGTATGGAAAACTATCTAATGTATATGAGCCTCCTTGATCTAAAGCTGATGGTATCCTAATTTCTGATCAATCTTTGAGAGCACTCTCACTCCCTTTATCTAATCAAAAAAATCGTTGATCCTTGGGAAGGGGTATCAGTTCTTCACCGTCACCTTATTCAACTATCGATCATCAATGAACAAATGCAAGGATACATCCTTATTCTTCATGAAGATGTCTGGTGCACCCAATGGGGACACACTAGGATGAATATGGCCCTTAGCCAACAACTCCTCAAGTTGCAAATGAAGCTCACTCAACTCCTGAGTAGTCATCTAGTAAGGTTCGCTAGAAATAGGCTCACCTCCTAGAATGAGATCAATGCAAAAATTGATGTAGTGCTGAGGTGACATACCTGGTATCTCATCTAGAAACACATCAAAAAACTCATAAAGGAGTGGATGATCATTAGGAGTCACTTCTTGACCCTCAGCCTCATCAAGGTCACTAATAGAAACTATGAACAATTGACATCCCTATCACATAATCTACTTCAACAACTATTCTGAGATCATACAGAGTGAAATGGGTCTCTCAATGCCTAAAATCTCAACAAGCCCACCTGTGTCACTGACACACTGCACCGACTTACATCAACTATCAATACTTTCCTGGTGGGAATCTAAATAGTCCATACCCAACACAATGCCATAAGTACCTTAGGGTAGGACATTAAGGTCTACAATAGTGGTGAAGGTGCCCAACTCTAACACGCAACCATGAAAAAGGGAATCCACAAACACTTTGGATCCCGTGGCTAACTCAACCTGCCACCTATCAACTTCTCGTGCTTCCATTAGCCTACATCGTTGAACAAGATAGGTTAAAATAAAATAATTTGAAGCACTAGAATCAAATAAAATAGTGGTAGAAATACCATTTAACACAGCTTTAGTCTCGAATATAGTGCCCTAGTGCTCATCTTGATAGTTATCAACTATCACAAATACTCTGTGGGACCTACCTACATCCCCGACTGTAGACTCTAACACGGCTGCACTCCTACTCTGAATAGCTAACAACTTCTAAGGACACATTGTTGTCCTATGTCCCTGCTGACCATAAGAGAATCATAGTCCTAAAACATAACCACATCTACTCTGAGGTGCAATGGACTGCTCAAAAATCCCTCTACTAGGGCTCGACTGAATGCTCTGAGATGGCCAATTGTACTGAGACTGGTTTCCCTACTATCGAGCATGCCCCTTTCCTCCTAGGATACCTAAACCTTGACCACTCTATTGATTCTAAGAATGACACAATCTACTAAAATGAGGATGACCTCCCTTCCATGATGTCAACTGAGTACGGGCTGGCCCAACAGACCATGTCTAGGTGGATGGTGTAGTTGACCTTGTAGGTCATGCGCTATAGCTCTACAAACCTACCCTACTACTAAATCCCTTCACTGCATTGCTCTCAACAATCCTCGGCTTCTCAGTGGCAAGTGATAGTGTCCTAGGCTGATACATACATACATCTCTAATAATAGATCCATTAAGGCCCTGAACAAAGTTTTCGAGTCAAGATAACCTCATCATGGTTATAGATGGAATACTACCTCAGCTCAAAGAAGCTTTTCTCATACTGGTCCACACACATGGTACCCTGCCTGATCTCATGAAACTCATCTACATGATTCTCTCTATACTGAATAGATATAAAACTCTCTCTAAACCACTCCTTTAATATCTCCCAGGTGAGATCTACAATACTGATATGGAGCTTCTGATCCTCTATATGCCACCAAGTGGAAGCATGATCTCTTTGGTGCGTAACCGTACAATGGGCTCTAATTTTTCTCACTTAGGGATACATAGCTAAGAAATGTCCAAGGTCTAACAACCAAATCAACCTTACTACCACCTCCCTTACCATTAAATAATGGTGGTTGAGACTGTAAGAGGTCTCTCATTGTATCCACACAGATGGTTTCATCGTCATCTGCAACCTTGCCTCTCTTAAGAGCTCCTCTACCACTGGGCAGCATACAAGAATGATCACACCCTCTCCCCCTACTCCTTACTTAGGCATTTAGGAATCGCCTCACTTTGCACCTCCATGCTACGATCCCTCCTGTTGTGACCCATCACGTCTAGGTCCCAACTGAGCAATGAGTTCCTGAAGCAAAGGCACCAATCCCTCCACACTACTCTAGTTCTCTCCCTTCCTTTCCTCCTCCCCATGTTCTTCCTGATGATGTTCCTCCTCACGGTGTTCTTCCTCATGGTTTTTTTGACTGACATTCCATCAGTCACGACCCCATCCACGTCTACGTGCAAGAGGCATCCTTCATAGGCTAACAAGGAAAGTGTCAAAACTACAAGATAATACCATAATACATACCATAAGCATAACCAAAATACAAGAATCAAGTATCAACATACATACACGCTCCAACACTAAAACCATCACAATGGGAACATAACAAAAAGATCCTAGTGTTAGAACATGGGCTCTATTACCAGATGTAATGCCTCACCCAAGAATCCTTGGACACAAGGATAAAACCATAACTAAGGTAACAATATATTTTTAAAGGAATTAACAATGCACAACATAGCGCTAAAGAGGAAGACTAAAACAACACCCAGAATTCCCAAGGATGAACCATCACCATAATTCATTACCGACTACTTGATTAACATACAAGGTTCATCCAAATTACTACGTTATTCCATGAGGATTATTTTTAAACCCAAAATACCAATCCTATCATGATTAAATCATACATACCAATCCTATCATGATTAAATCATACAAGTTCATTTACCAGATTAAAATGCAAAGATAACCATGAATATATTTCACTTATGAAAAAACATTCGATACTCAAACTATCCTGATTGGGGAAGGTGTATTGCAAAAAAGGGTATCCGAAAAACCAACATGCATCTTTTGGTCGAAGGAAAACATGCACTCTATCCATGATACAAGTAACATCAGTGAAAAGCCATACAAGTATGTACTGGTTCCCATACAAGAATCCGTGGGTTTCCATGTGAGTAACTACAAAATCCTAATATGATTAGCAGGACCTTGTATGAGACCCTACAATATTCCATACAAAAAACACCACAAAATCGTACAAGAGCCTATATCTACTTGTACGAGATGCTGTCTTTCCGATCCAAAGAAGAAAGTAAGGAAAATTTAAGCTAAAAACATAAATTAAAATCCACACTGAGGAGTGCCGAAAGAAGACAAATCAAGGAGGTAGACACTTTATTGCCCCAATAGTGTAAATACAACAACCATGAAATAAATAAGCATCAAAATCATCTATCACAGTTACATAAATATGAATACAAGAAACTCCATAAATCCCTAAAAGTGCCAGGAAGAATAAGTGAGCAACAAGCTCCAATCCTATAGCTAGGAGAAGATCATCTCTATATAGTGATCTTCAACAGTAATATAGGTTAGAAACCCCACCATAAAATGTGGTATCTATATACCCACCCTGTTGTTCTCATGGAGATAATGACCCAACCACAATGACATAAGACACACACACACAAGAAGCTAGACACACGCCAATCAATGCATGGCTCAAGGTACACATATGAACATGAAGGAAATACAATAATCTAGGTCACTACAAAGAACACACTAAGGATATGATGTAGGGACTCTGATAGAGTGTTATCGATTGGCTCATACTATCCCAAGCGGTGTTTGGTACAGTAACTCAAATCCCTCGAGATGCCTCATACCATGTCCTTATACTAGCTTGTGCAGGAGACTGGATGCTATCAGACACCACACAGTCACCCTCTGTACTCCCAAGTGGCATATGGTATGGTAACTCTACTCCCTCTAGAGGCCTCATACTTTATTGTGAACTCTTATCTTTTATTAAGTTTTATTGCCCATGTGTTTATTCAGTTATCACTTTATTAAACTTCTTCATGTTACCTTGTCACCCACTTAATAAACTAATTGAAAAAATCCAAAAACTAATTAAAACCATTCTAGGCATTTGGAATTTCAACTACGATAAATTAGCCAGAAAATAATTAAAATAAAACCAAACATTTAAACTCCCCCAAAATAATTAAAACAACATTAAATTAAACCATTTTTGTGACAAATGTGGAACCCTAAATGCACAGACACGTTCACTAGTCAATTCACATAATGTATTATGAATCTAGATTTACGAATATAAATAGAGGGTTAATAATAATAACAAAACTATAGATACGTCACCCATATAGGGAAGAAATTGGCTCAACATGAATGGTCGAGTTCACTATCTCCTGGTGTCACTGTCCGGGATATAGGTAGACACTCGAATCCTATACTCAGGATAAATGTATTTAGTACCTACTCAGTAAATAAGGAAACATCAAGTGTAGCTGCTCAATCATATAAATAGACAAAGCACAAACATACACATAATCACATTGAAGGAGAATGAGACATCATGTAGATCTCGCAAGCAAGTGACTATGGCTCCATCTCACTTCATACCAACACCAACAGGAAAAATGCATAACGGTGGTGCAATACAACATCACAACATTTATAATCACATGACAACACATTAAAAATTAAAGTATTAAATAACTATTTACAACCATCTGAGCATATATCTACTAAAAGTAAAAGATTGATATCCACAACATAAATGCATCTTAACAAGAAGTCCAATAACATCCATTGAATACCAATATGCTCCCTAGTCCAAGTCCGAATACAAAATAAACCAAATATCATCATAAAGCATCATGCCACTGTTATACACCAAATTTGCACCCTACTAAACTCATGAATCTAGTGATCTGGTATAACATGGGAATCACTTCTAGGTTGTGGGAACTTGCTAAACTTGAAGTGAAACCTTCAGATTCTAGGCTGGTTCCTCTTGGATAATCACCTAATCTTCTCTTGGTAGTTGAAATAAAACTTGGGAGGAAAAGAGATAGAAGGAAACTAAAATATAATAAAGCAAGAACCTACTCTATTAAGTGATACACTGGATAACATGAATCATAACAAAGATGGCTAAGAGTTAGCATGAAACCTCTGACTTAAAACAAGTACAACTTTCTGAATAGGCTTGCAAAAGTGTTTCATAGTAGGGTCTGAGTTGAAACCATTTAGGGAAATCTAAGATTTTCACAAAAATAGCTTACAAAAACATAAACACAAACTATGACCTGCAAGAAAACATTCACTCCATCAGATAGGTACATAAATGAGACAAGATAATAGGGAATGATAAAAATTCAAAAGAATACCTCTATCAAATCATTCACGGTGTACACGAGACTGCAGAAAAGAAAGAGGAATAAGATAACTCAAAGGTTTCCTCAACAACTTAGCCACTTTTATGCTTCAGAGAGAATTAAAAATATGAAAACTTGGGGATAGAGATTATGTCATAGAAAGTCTTGCATAATAAAAAGAAAATATTTACAAAAGCTTCTAAAACTACTTATATACAAACTCCTCAACCACCGAGGCTCAAGAGTCAATTCAACATCAATACAGATCAGATCAGAGGAACTTAGGGTTACAAAAGATATTCCTTCAAAATAATTAGAAACCCTAAATTAGTCACCTTTGCACATAAATGCACCTTGGAAAATATACCATATGATTAGATATGCCTTGGCGACATCTCCCAACATCATTAATTCGACTAGACAAAACTGCTTGATCCATCTACCTTCTTTGCAACTTGGAACACATCGCCACTGCCATGAAAAACTGTTAGAAATTAATCTTTACTTGCATTATGTAAGTAGGTTATTCCCATGGAATCCCTACACCTATTTTTTCCTCTTGTGAGGATAATTCTTTTTATGTTTTTTATTATCCGTTGGTTGTAATATTTAATTGGGATAAACCAAGGTATCCCTTAGATTCCTCCCTAAGAGGAAATAACACAAGTGACACACACTTTATGAAATGTGGCATACATAGAAATGGGAGTTACAATGTAACTCCCTCCTCACCTCTTTATTAAAGAGATGTCTCTCCTTCTCTCCGTAGACTAGTTATTAGAGGTTAATCCTTCTTCTTAAACTATTGTATGAGCTTGGCTCTCTCTCTCTCTCTCTCTCTCTCTCTCATTCTTAGGCATTTTTTCCCTTTCTCTATATCACGGGGGTTTTTTCATGCTTTTCCCCCTTCAAAATCTTGTCTCCTTGTTGTTTGGATCTTTGGTGCATGCTCCTAGTATTCAAATTATTTCATGGTAAATCTTCGTTCTCCTTGCTCATTGAATTAAACAACTTTCTGTCTCGCCTTAATTTTGTTATTATTTTAACAAAAACCTTGGAAGATATTTTAATATTTTAATTTTAAAATGTAAACGGTCACAGGTGGTACAAAATCCCTGATCAACGACCTAGATTCAAACCTTAATCAACTTTAAAACACGATTGTCAATCTAATTTAAGTCACCCGTGGGAATCAACTAAAAAAAAACTTAAGCCTGGTCAACCTTCATTTGATCTCCAAGTGGCACCCCCATTGGGCCTTGGAACCACCTGTCTTTACCTTTCTACATGGGCCCCACACCCCTTACTACTTCCCTGGGCATGTGGCAAGATCTTGCCATCGTACGATGCATCTCTTCCTTACATCTTTCATTCACACGATGGTGAAAACCATCGGATCTTGATCTCCCTTTTACCACTCCTTTGCCATGCACTGCCACACATCTCCCTCTCATTCGCTCCATGTGGAACCATCCCGGCCATTGGTCCAACAAATTATCTTTCCACTTGTGCGACGTAGCACCACATTATTTGCTGGGATCTCTACCACCTCACCATCCTACTTTGCCCCACCACCTGTCAATTTTCCACATGTCAGCACCTGCACCATTGCACCATCTAACTAGACCTGCTATGACTAGGACTGTGCCATAGCACCCTGCCAACATCTATCTTCCACATCATCTAAGAACGACCCCACAAAATAACCCTCCTATCTGCCAGCTAGCTTCCACATCTATGAACTGTCAGCCAAAAGGTGCGTGTCTTTTAGGCACTTAACATATTTCAGACTTGGTTATAAAAAAACTAAGTGCTTCCTTTGCACCATAATGTGGGACAAATGACTTAGGGAACATTTGAAAAAAAAATAGAGCAGGCGGCACTACGAAATCTTTGACCATCTCCAACCTAGATGACCTCACAAAAATGAACCTTGGGCAACAAGAATCATCCTCTCATGACCCTATGCAACTTTCTCACAAATAAAAAAGACACAAAACCCCCTGCAAACTAAAGATATCCACCATGAAATAGCTTGAAGCTGTGCAAATGGGTAGATTTCATACAAGCTGGGATCAACCCTTGAGGGAGCCACATTTACTCCACTTGTAAGCCAAAAGAGTATATGATATGAAATTTTGGGTAACATTTTTGGTGATTTTTGTTGAATGTCTTGCTGCTAGACATATGAAAACTAGTAGCCTTTGACATTCCATTGGGCATTGAGTCACACAAAAAAAACACAAAACCAAGAAATCAAGGGAACAGGAGGACTAAAAGGAGAGGAGAAAAATAACAGGAAAGGAAGCAAAAAAAAACAAGGAAAAGACCTATGTACAACAAGAACAACTAATTGTGCAAAAGAACTTAAAGGAAAATTGGAAACCAAAATTGAAGTGCAAAGCACTTAGCAGAAAAAAAAACTTATTTAAAGGGAAAGACAGACCTCAAAACAAGTTTTGAGGTGAAAACCATTGACTAAAATTGGCAATCCTTCTGCTTCAAGTGTTGAGATTTGAAAAGCATTATTCTCCTTGCATTCTGTGATCACAAATGGGCCTCCCCAAAATGAACCATAATTTAGTATGCCTACCAAGTCTTCTGTTGAATTCATCCCACTTGAGGACTATGTTTCCAACCTTAAAATTCCTTGATCTTTCTCTTTTATCAAAACTTTTCTTGGTCTATATTTGCTAAAACTCCATAGTTTGCATGGCCTTGCATCTATTTTCTTCCAGCTCCATACGCCGAGCATAATGTAACTACAAAGAATGCTCTTCTTCAAAGAGAACAAGTTGGGTAGCAAGATCCAAAGATGGTAATTCAGTTGAAATGGACAGATTAGCCTCCTTACCATAAACTAGCATGTAGGGAGAGCTCCAAATTATATTTTTGGGAGTAATCATGTCCAGCCATAGGGAAGACTTCAACTTGGAGTTCCAATCTCTCTAAATGTCTTGTAAAGTCCTTTTGATTATTCTAATCAAATTCTTATTGGTGGAATCTTCCAAGCCATTACCCTGAGGGTAATAATTTGAACTAGTATTGAGATAAATACCATATCTAGATGCCTAGTCAGTGACCCTTAATCCTATGAGAAAAAGTGCATTATCAGATATTATAGAATTAGGAACCGCAAACCTGTGAATGATATCATCATAGAAATTCAATACATCAGTCTCATTAGCCTCCCTCAATGTAGTGGCCTCTATCCAATGAGTCAAATAATCAGTTGCAATGATTATCCATTTGTTTCCTACACTAGATGGGGGGTTAATAGGGCCTATGAAGTCAATTCTTCGTTTCAAAAATGGTTTCTCTATCTTGATTGGTTGCAGGGGTAGAGCTGGAAGCCTTTCTTTCCCTACAAACATGGCACATTTAATGCACTTCCTCACATAGACATGACTGTCTTTGAAATTATATGGCCAATAATATCTAGCCCTCATGATCTTGAAAGTAGTGTTCCTAGGGGAGAAATAACCTCCATAAGGTCCATCATGAAACTCATATAAAACATCTGCTATCTGCTTTGAATCAATGCACCTAAGAAGGACACGAATGTGATCCTTTCTATAAAGAACACCATTTATTAGCACAAAAGGAATAGACTGAAGCCTATAATATCTTCTTCTTGCTGAATCCAAGCCTGCAGGGCACTCACCTATCCTAAAACAATGGACCATATCTGGAAACCAGCTTGCTATCCTGTCATGATCTTCTGTTGCAAGTATAAATAGGGATTAATCCATTTGTTTTCTATATTTCAAAGCTTTATCATTGGTCATGTGTTCAAAAAGGCCACTACCCCTAACTAGCTTGGTAACTTGAATTTCTACATCATATTCCATGACTCTAGTTATCCAACCAACTCTCTTCTCATTTAAGTCTTTGCTAAGCATGAATTATTTCACTTGGATGAGTGATTCTTAGATGCACTTTATTATCTGTCAATAAGTGCCTGAACTTCTTGAGGCTCTCCACAACAACAAGAACATGTTTTTCTACAAAAGAATACCTTTGTTCATACTCCTCTAAGCCTTTGCTAAAGAAAGAAATGGCCTACTCCATTCCTTCTGAGTTTTGTTGGGTTAGAATCACAAAGATGACCTTAGAGCCCCCATAAGCATATATAATGAAATCCTTGCTGAATTTAGGATTTAGTAAGGCTAATGGCCTCAAAATTGTTTTTTCCTTCTCTACTCCAGCTGAAGACTGTATTCTTCTTTAACATATATTTTAGAGGTTTCAAAGCATTTGCAATGTTAGGCAAAAAATGCATAACAAAGTTAATTCGGCCTATAAAGGATTGTAGGATCTTCTTATGGTGTGGTAAGGGTAGCTCTAAAATAGCCGCAACTCTTTCAGGGTCCACTATGATACCTTGTTTGGAAACAACATAGCCCAAAAGTTTCCTTTGATGCACTGCAAACACACACTTCTCGGGGTTGAGAGAGATTCCAAACTCCCTACACCTTCCAAATATTTTCCTTAAGTGCTTAATGTGATCATATGCATGCTTAGAGTAGATAGTAATGTCATCCATGTATACTAGCACAAATTTATACATGAGGCTTTTGAAATCCATGTCCATAACCTTTTGAAAGGTTGCACCTGTATTTGATAAACCAAAAGGCATCTTTTGATAGGCCATGGTTCCCCATTTGGTTGTGAATGCATTCTTAAATTGATCTTCTTTATTTACTAGGATTTGAATAGATCCTGAATAACCATCTAGCAATGATAATTTTTAGAACTAGAGATACATTGCAGAATTTGTTCCATAGATGGTAAAGGGTGGCGATCTTTCAAGGATGCCCTATTTGGGCCCCTAAAGTCAACACACAACCTCAATTATCCATTATTCTTCCTTACATGAACAAGGTTAGACACCGAACTAGTATGCTTGATGGGGTATATGATGCCACTCTCAATTAGTTTAAGAACCTCTTTATGCATGAGTGGCTCTAGCTTGGGATTAATAGGCCTTTTCTTTTTCCTGACTGGTTTAGCATTAGTCTCCAGTTCAATGGTATGTTGAGAAAGTGCTAGATCAAAACCTTTCAGATCTTCATATTGCCAAGCAAAAACATCACTAAATTATTTAAACAAATGGGTGTAAGACTGCTTCTCATAAATTGTGCTTGCCTTTCCAAACTTTAAACTTTTACCTAGTTCAAGCTCTAAATCAGTATAGTGCTCTTGTTGAACTAGCAAGCTAGTTTTTTTATTTTTGGCTTGATCATATGTTTTGAATACTGATTGTAAAGTTACAAGATCCTTAGGGAACTTATTGGACTTGAGCTGCACCACTTGATCATCATAGTTTTGCTTCAATCTATCTTGATTATACAGTGAAAACATGTCCTCTTAAATCAAGATTTGTAGAATTTTCTCATCATTTTGAAACACTTTCCAATTGACATTATTATTAGGAATGGAAGGCATAACAATAATGTTAACATGTTGCTGATCACTTTTCACGAAAATTTTATTAGGGATATCAAATTGAAATCCAACAACAACTAACCTATATGCATGTTGATTCAACTTCCTAGGAATTGCAATTATATCAAAAGCATGGAAATCCTTAATTACATCCGAAAATCTATGATTGTAAGCTCTCAAAGCATCCTTATTAGTTTCACTTGTCCCCTTTACTTTGTTAACAATTAATTCACTATCACCCTTAACCTTAAAAGCCTTGATACCTCTTTTCTTGGCCCAATCTAGTCCATTAATTAGACTTTCATACTCAACAATATTGCTTGTACAAGAAAAACTAAATCTAAAAGTTTCATAGTACTTCTCACCTTTAGGAGAGACAAGCATTGAACCACCACCAGAACCATGTTTTCTTATAGCACCATCAAAGAACAACTCCCAAACTTCATTTCTTTGCTCCTTTGATGACTCACTGGTTGCCTTGAAAAGATTTGGCATTGTGAGACCATTTTCTTGGAGCATATAGTTCCCCAAACCAACATCCCAGACAGAACTAGCCTGAGCCTTCAAGGTGTTTCCTTCTCCCCATTCATCTAGGTAGATATATGGAATGTTATCTATCTGGGTATGTGTTTCCTTGATGACTGGAACATCATTGTTATCAAATGCTAGGCAACTTGCATTAAAGGTATTACACACATAAGGTTCTATATGTTGTGCTGCCAATGACTTAGATTTGATAGTCACTTTGGTTCCATATCTAGTATGAAAAAGTGTATGAGACCAATCAAAAGAAAGGTATCCTCCTATCTTGGCTATGAATTCTCTTGATAGACATAAGGAAAAAAGAGGAAGGAGATCTATGACAAAAATGTCTAGAAGGATAGAGAAATTAGGAATAACTTGAAGGAATACACTTGCATGTTTGATTACACCTAGTGTGTTTGCTGATGAGCCATCAAGTTGTATCACTCCCTTTTGAAATGGTTCATATTTTAGTCCTAAATGGTCAATTACCTTCTTAGGCATGATTGAACTTATGGCTCCACTATCTACCATACAATTGTGGACCAGGAAATTCTCAATAATCAATGATACATAAAAAGGGGGTGGTTTAATATTCTTACCTTGATCAGCATCTACCTTGGTGTTGCTACCTTGAACTTTCTTTTCTTGATCATCATTAACCAACACTGTCCTGACAATAACATTAGTGTACTATTGTGGGATTGTTCCATCAGACATGACCTTCTTCAAAATATCAAGTTTCCCTGGGATAGCCAAGTAATTCAAAATGGTCATGGTCACATTCAATTTCTTCATATTATCCATAATATTGAATGGCATTGCTGAATGTGTTTTCTGGTGTGCTTTCACCATTGTGGGCTACACATCTTTGGGATATTTCCCCTCCTTGATTGTTATGATGGGAGGTCTTTTCAGTATACCGATAGTTGGTGTATGTGATGATTCTCTAGATGTGGCAGTCTTTCCCCTCTCTTCCTTTTTATCCATGTCTAGAGCTCTTATTTTGGATCTAGTATTAGCTGTAATTGAAGATTCACCATTTACACCACTAAAATATTCTCCTTTCCAATTAAAGAATGTAGTCTCATTAGGTATTGCATCTTGTTGTGGTACTGACCCACTGGAAGATGCATCCCAATGTGTGCCTGATGCATTTTGTATCATGATGGCTTGTCTCATCAACCCATTTGAACATGTAGCCTGATTATGATGTTGATTGTAGGGTAAAAACCATTCATTTTCTGCTACTAGGTTATTTTGTGTTGGAACTATATCCATGACTGGGTTTTGTAGAATTAAGAGGCGATGGGTTGTAAGGCTGAAAAGGCCTTTGATAAAATTTTGCATCTGACCTTGGTAATTTCCATGGTATGGTGGTCTATTTTTTTGATAGGACTGTCCATGCCCTTAAAATTTTTATTAAGACCTTGGTTTTGTTGTTGAAAAGGTGGTCTAACCCCTTGATTTTGTCTTTTTATATTGGTTAACTCGTTACCAAAGGTCTACAATAAGCTCTCTATTTTTTTTGACTATTTCTCATTTCTTGCAATTCTTGGGAAAGGCCCACTTTTGATTCCTCATTTCTTGGACTAGCGTGAGGTGCTATGATAGTAGATATAGGAGTGAATGGAGGAATATGTATAGGAATATTGGGCTGAATATCTAGAAAGAAAGGCATGGGTGGCCTTGGAGCTATCATACCATCTTTAATCGGACAATTCTTTACTTTAAAAACTATATTAAAAGCCTGGGGCAATGAAGTACTTCCCATGGACTAAATCATGACAAATATATTTCTATTTAAAATTTTCAACAAATATAGAAAACATAATCTGTTGAAGGTGTTATAGAAATAGGAATTCTATTCCATGTCTTAAGAAATCAGTTATAGAAATTTGTCATCTGTTCTTGAGGGGCTCTTTTTATAGTAGTGAGTTTCTAAACTAGGGACAAATGATATGACTTATCTTTGAAATATTTGTTGAGGGAGTCTCCGAGTCTATCCCATGAATCAATGGAGCCAACTGATAAATTAATACACCATTCAGGGCTTTACCTTTGAAGGAGGTTACCAATAATTTGGTACCCACATCTTCCTCAGTGACATGGTGTATATTACAGATGGTAGCCACATCTCTGACATGTTCACAAGCTAGTTTGTGGCCTTCACCTGTGAAGTTAGGAAGGCTTTTTAATGCTTCTAGAGGTACATCATGGTGTTGGGAAATATTTAATGGGCTATCCTTATTAAAGGGTACAAATACAAATTGTCTTTCCATAGTAGGGACTGATATTAGCTCAATAACAATTGTATGGGTTGCACTTGAACCAGTAAGTGAAGCTGGATCTCTTAGAAAATCCTTGCTTAAAGATCTTCCTCTCCTTCTTGTATGAAACAACAAGGGTCTTTTTTCTACAACTAGTGGTGTAGATTGCACTCTCCTTGTAGGGGATGTCCTTTGGGATGTTCTCCCTTTTCTTTTTGCTGGAGGCAACTGCAAAAATTTAGAAGGTTTTGAGCTTCTTGTTTCTATCTTTCTCATAAACTTTAGTAGGATTGGATCTTCTTATCCTAAACACCACTAGAGTCACCAAATATGCCTCAAAGAACCACTTTTAGGTCAGTATTATGCAATCAGAATATCAGAGACAACATAGCTTTTAAAAGATGAACTTTTTTTTGGGTCACACCAGGCGTGCCAAAACTGTTATACACCAAATTTGCACCCTACTAAACACGAGAGTCTAGTAATATGGTATAACATGGGAATCACTTCCAAGTTGTGGGACCTTCATAAACTTGAAGTGAAACCTCTAGATTTTAGGCTGGTTCCTCTTGGATAATCACCTATTCTTCTCTTGGTGCTTGAAATAAAACTTAGGAGAAAAGGGGATAGAAGGAAACTAAAAGATAATAAAGCAAGAACCTAATCTATTAGGTGATAGACCAGATAACATGAATCATAACAAAGATGGATAATAGTTAGCATGATACCTCTGAATCAAAACAAGTACAACTTTCTGAATAGGCTTGAAAAAGTGTTTCATAGTAGGGTCTAAGGTGAAACCATATAGGGAAATGTAATATTTTCACAAAAAATAGCTTACAATGACATAAAAACAAACTATGACCTGCGAGAAAACATTCTCTCTAGCAGATAGGTACAAAAGTGAGATAAGATAACATGGAATGATAAAAATTTACAAGATTAGCTCCATCAAATCATTAACGGTGCACACGAGACTGTAGAAAAGAAAGAGGACTAAGATAACTCAAAGGTTTCTTCAACAACTTAGCCACTGTATTATGCTTGAGAGAGAATTAGAGACATGAAAAATGGGGGATAGAGAGCATGTCACAAAAAGTCTTGCATAATCTAAAAAAATATTTACAAAATATTCTAAAACTACTTATATAAAAACTCCTCAACCACCAAGGCTCGGGAGTCAAATCACCATCAATATAGATTAGATTAGAGGAACTTAGGGTTACAAAAGATATTACTTCAAAAAAATTAGAGACCCTAAACTGGTCACCTCTGCACATAAATGCACCTTGGGAAATATCCTAGACAATGAGATATGCCTTGGAGACATCTCCCAACATCATTAATTCGACCATAAAGAACTGCGTGATCCATCTGCCTTCTTTGCAACTTGGAACACATCACCACCACCATGAAAAACCTTGGAAGATATTTGAATATTTGAATTTTAAAATGTAAATGGTCACAGGTGGCACAGAATCCCCAATCAATGGTCTAGATTTGAACCTTAATCAAATTTAAAACATGACCGTCGATCTAATTTATATCACCCACAAGCATCAAGTAAAAGAAAAACTTAAGCCTGGTCAACCTTCATTTGGTCTCCAAGTGGCACCCCCCCCATTGGGCATTGGAACTGCCTATCTTTACCTTTCTATGTGGGCCCCATACCCATTACTCCTTACCAGGATACATGACAAGATCTCGCCACCACACAATGCATCTCTTCCTTGCATATTTCCTTCGCACGATGGAAAAAACCACTAGATCTTGATCTCCCTTTTACCACTCCTTTTCCATGCACTACCACATGTTTCCCTCTCATTCGCTCCATGTGGAACCCTCCTGGCTTTTGGTCCAACCAATAGGATCACCACCTATGCCACATAACACCACCTTATTTGTTGGGACCTTTACCACCTCACTATCCTACTTGGCCCCGCCACAGGTCAGCACCCGCACCATCTGACTGAATCTTTCATGACTGGGATCACACAATAGTTCCCTGCCAACATCTCTCTGCAAAATCATCTAAGTATGTCCCCATAAAATAACCCTCCTTTCTGCTAGCTATCCGACACATCTATGGACCGTCAGCCAAAAGGCACGTTCCTTTTAGGCACTTAACATATTGCGGGCTTGATTATAAAAACACTACGTGCTTCCTTCACATCGTAAATGTGGGACAAATGAATTAGGGAACATTTGAACAAAACATACAGTAGGAAACACCACGGAAGCTCTGACTACTTCCAACCTACATGACCATGCAAAAATGAACCTTAGGAAACAAGACTCGTTCTCCCATGACCCTCTAGAACTTTCTCATGAAGAACAAAGACACAAAACCCCCTGAAAACTAAAGATTTACGCCATGAAAGAGCTTGAAGCTCTACAAATGGGCAGATTTCATACAAGCTGGGCTCAACCCTTGTGGCAGCCACATTTACTCCACTTGTAAGCCAAAAGAGCATAGGATAGGAAGTTTTGGGTAACAGCCACATCACTAGCATCATCATGTAGATATGATCAAACTAAATAGAAACATCATCTAACATCTAAAAACTATGATACTGGTAATCAAAATAATGGAAAGTCATCGAAGCATCTCATCATGAAAATAAACCGGTAAATAAACAAAGTGTCTCTCAATAAAAATAGTCATGGAACATAATGTAAACACGGGAGACACTACACATAGTATGATTTATGTGCTGCAATGAGAGATCAATTATTTTTTAATATGGAGAAGATCAGAAAGGACAAGAGAGAAGTATTTAAATTCACTATTTTACTATGGGATTGTTCTTTTACTTTCATAACTTCTTTCTTTGCATTGGTAGTGTAAATTTCATAGAAGGTACACTAGTTGTATTTCACCTGAAGAACTGTATTAGATTGTTGGGTAATAGTTTTAATGAGAAAGTTTGGGGATATTTCAAAGACTTTGAAATTAGGATGCATCAAAAGGAAAGGATACCAACCCATATTGTTGCGAAATACAAGGATGATATAAGTTTTATGGTTGATATTGACACTTGTCAAATGGAGGCAGTAGTGCCTAGGAAACCTTGGACCATGCCCATGGGATATGAAGTAGAGGTTATATGATAATCTTACATGTTGAAGATTTACTGTCAAACCAAATTGATACTAATGAGCCCAGAATTGAAACCTATGAAGAGAAGAGCATAGAGGTTCACAAAAAATTGACCAAACCTGTCATTAAGAAGAAAATAATAAAATAAGTAGAATAATTTGCATTAAAGAAAGGATTTACATAGGAAGCCATTAACAAAGCAAGAGCCAAACATGTTGTCGAAAAAGAAGGAACATCTAGAGCAACAACTATAACAACAAATGAAGATGTAGAAGTTATCTCTTCTACAATCGTTCGTGCCCTAACCGATAGGAAAACAAGAAGTGCAATAGGATAAATAGTAAAGAAGAAGAAAATATCTCATGTGAAGGCACTAGTTAAAGGGAAGCAAAACCATACAAGATCAGAACTTACAAAAGTGAAACAGACCACTGGAAAGAGGAAGAAACAGAAGGCTCAAAGATTTGAGATGATTGAAGAAGAAGTATAAGTAGAAGGAACTGAATAGATGAAGAACAAAGGAAGATGAAGGAAAGTGGAAAAAAATCAAAGGTAGTTGGTACTTCTACCACTAAAGCTATCAAGCCTAATTTTGGGAAATTTATTTCTACTGATACTATTGTTGAAAAAGTCAAGAAGTGGGGTGTACTTGTTGGTGTAAGGAGATTTTATGACAAGGTCAGTGATGAGGACTAGATAAAGATTAAAGATGTAGTTGTTTTTAGTATCGAAAAACTGAGTAAAGCACTTATTGAATTGCAAGGACAAATCCCTTCATCTCTGTATAATAAGATTGAATCTAGATGGCGTATAGTTTTAGATGAATACAAGGAAACAATTAAATATAACTTAGTCCAATTACAACTGGAGATGTGTAAAGAGGAAATCCAAGAGACACTTAAGAAAGTTAGACTTGAATTCAAGACTAAGTCAAGAACTATAAGATTACTGATTGGTGATTCTCAATCAGTGCAAGAGGAAACTGTAAGTGGTGTAAAGAAATTATTAGGACTTAGTGAAGAGAAGGAAGATGAACAAGATAAAGATGAATATGAAAAAGTAAAATATGATAATGAACTAGATATTACACATACTGATGATGGATTAATGGTGGATGGTGTGAAGATCACACTTGATAATATTTATTTAGATGAGCCCAAGGATACCATGGACACCACAAGTGATATTTGTGTCATAGATATTCCTCAAGAACAAATAGATACTACGATCATGAATGATATAGACGAGCCTAAGGCTACAACTAATGAATAGGTGGATATATGATTAGATCAAGTGATGACTAATGATACCACAGTCGAATTTCCTACCGGTGAGCAGAAACAAGAACTAGCAACATAGGCAACTAGTGAAGAAGAAAATAAGAAGAAGAAAGAGAATTTACATACTGAGGATGTGCAAAAGAAAGGAGAACAAGAAAAGAATGAACAAAAAAAGGAGAATACTATAGATAGAGAAAAGGAAAAGGAAATATCTTCTATGTCTATTTTTCAAAAAGGTTTTGATAAAATGGATGAAGATGATATACCGATCATTCAAGGATGAATAGATCTTAGTAAAATGAGCCCTATAGAATTGATTAATGTTTCTATGGCCATTAAGTCAAAGGAAAAAAAGAGATAAAAAGAAGGAGACATTGATTATACAAACTAAAAGAGACATATTTTTAGATCTTTTGCCATAAGAAACTTATGATGAGAAGGGTGCACCTATTGAATAGTTAGGTCAATTGGTGACAATTGCAAGTGAAAAAATAAAAAGTCTAGAGGACACAACAATAATAAAGGTAGAAATAATTATGAAAGGAAGAAATTAGAGAAGTTATTCCAATAGATTGTACTTTACAAAGGAACATTGATAGTTGAGATTAACAAGGTGAAACAAGAACTGATAGATGGTGGTTATATTCTTACCTCAATCTTTGAATTCTCACTAATTTTGAAGGATATTGAGTAGATTAGATGTGAATCTCAACAAAACCTAAGGCCATTGACAAAATTTTTTTATCCAGTGAATAATTCCATTACAAGTTTTGGAGCATTGGTGAGCAGTATTATTCATAAGGTCAAAACTTATCATAATGAGAAGGAGAAAATGGTTTCAGTATTGTTCGAGCTGCAAATTCTACTAATTCCAAAATTGTAACATTTTCAAAAAGGATTTAAAGATGCAATAGTCATATCAGCTCTACCAGATATGAGTACAGTGGATGTATTGGAGGAACTAGCCTATCTGATAACGGGTTAGATAGTGATTACTGAGTATCTCAAGAAGAAATGGGAGACTGAACTATAGGTCTTAAAGACCAATTTTGGTGATGTATTTAGTATATTATAATAGGTCTATGCTACTCTCTATGAATAAAATTTTTTTTGATCATTTATTGTAATACCTTTGTCATTGTTGTCAAAGGGGGAAATGATTGAGTGGGAGTAGATAAAGTAGTATAGAGTACAAAAATTGGCTAAGTATTTTATCAGAGGGAGAAGTACATACATGGTATATTTTTAATTACCATAGGGGGAGTAATCCTAAAGTTTATCTTTGTACTTGATTGTCTTTTTGTTTTACTTAATCATACACTTAGAAAATTTTCTAAGTGTTGCCATCAATGCCAAAGGGGGAGATTGTTGGCATCTGATGAAGATGATCATATCATAGATCATGTGGGAAATGTTTTAGTATTTTAATTATTGGAAAAATTCTAATTCATAGGTCAAATAAATTATACTGGTGATGAAGATGACTCTATAAGGATTTTTCTAAGTGTCCCATGTACTCGTGAAAATATAGTCTAGGATGCTTATTTTAGTGTGCAGTGATAATTTGAAGGATTCAGATGATACGATCTTAGAAGAAGTATCAATAGATTCATATTTACCTACATCTATGATCATGTAATATTATTCAATACACAAATGGATATTTGAGGCAAACATTAGTGACATTGGAAAGAACAGTCAACCAGTCAAGTCAAGGTGATGAAATTGAGGTAGCGATCAATTACGTGTCAAAGTTTGATTTATTTGTGAATTTTATTGTTGAGGGATGACCTTCAAGAGGTCAATTTACTATGTTGGCATGATCTCTTATGAATTTTTTTTTAGGATTTGGAGGCTGACGGTAACACATTTTAGGGATATTACACCGACCAAAATTTGCGTATAAGAGATGAAAATGAAGAGTAATTAAGTGTGGTTGTTGATGTGATGATTGTAGTGGTTGCAGTGGATGTTTGTGTGCATACATTTTTTTTTTGAGTAGTAATGAAGCAGATCTATCAAGAAGAGTTTGCTATTTTTAGATCAGTTTATTTGAGTTCATTCTCAAGGCAAGTCCTAACTGGCTTGTGATCAAAATCCTCTAACAAGGTTACTCCTAATAGGGTAAGTAGGATCCTAACAGGTCTGAAGACTAAATATTCTAGCAGGGTGATTCTCAAAAGGAGTTTAAAATCCCTTAACATGGTACTTCCTAACAGGACTTTTGTAATAGCTTCTAATCGGGCTATAGATACTCCTAACCGAGTATGCCCTTAGTAGGGCATTGTAATGCTCCTAAAAGGGAAAGACTTATTGGTGTACTAGTGAGATTTGTGGGTAAGAATTCCCATTGTGGTATTTCCCTCTAACAAGGGTTTCTATGATAAAATATTGGTGTCATTGTGTTGATTTCATGGATGTATGATTTGTTATATTTTTATGTTATATTTAACCTTTTATGTTGGTTACTTTGGAAGTTGCTGACAAGATTTTGTAGATCTATGGTTACACTAGTTCACCTTCCTCAACCAGTGCCTTATAATACTAATAACTAAATCACTGGGGGAACTGTTGGCTCAACATGATGAGAAAAAAAGAGAATGAGCTATATATTACACCAACAAGACATTAGTGTCATATGAGATAAACTACAATATTATTAAGAAATATTTCTTACCCATGGTCTTTGCTTCACAAAATATAAGACACTATATGCTTACACACTCTATCAAACTAGTTGCAAAGATTGATCCATTAAAATATCTTCTAAGTAAATAAATAGTAACATGGAGGTTGGCTAAATGGGTTATGATACTCAGTGAATTTAATATTGAGTATTTAGAATGAAAAGCTATAAAAGGACACAAAATTGCTGATAAACTGGATGAGGCTCCGCTTCAAGAAAATCAACCTTTGAATATTGAATTTCTAGATTAATCTATCACGCATCTTATTCAGTAGTCTGGGAAATGTTCTTTGATGGATCTTTCACTCAAATAGCCTCTAGTGTTGGAGTTCTCTTTATAACCTCTCAGGAATATTCACTCACAAAGGAATAAGAGATTCTCTTTCCTTGTACTAATAATATTGTAGAATATGAAGCCTTGGTGAATGGAGTGAAAATAAAATTTGAATTTAAGGTTGTTGACCTACATATTTATGGTGACTCTCAACTTATAATCAACAAGATTAATGATGTATATCAAACTAAGGATGAAAAAATGATACACTACCAAAGAATGGTTGATTATATTAGGAAATAATTTGTGTTCATAACATTTCAGTAGATACCTAGATCAGAAAAAGGTAGCTGATGCTATGGCTACACTTTCATCAATGTTAAAGCTACAAGAAAATGAATTTCACCATGAGTTCTTGGTGGAAGAATTACACTATCCTACCTAAAATTCACCTAAATCCCAGATTGTTTTTTCTATCATTAGACATGACTCATCTCAATATAGCCATGTCTACTCATATCTACATGACCAAATTATTCCTGATAACCTTATTTGACACTTTATTCACAGTGCCTCATGTTATGTCATCATATCTAATGACATATATAGGTGAGGTTTAGATGGTACATTACTTAGGTTTTTAGAACTTAAAGAGTCTCAACATGCATTAGCTGAATTCTATGAGGGCATTTGTGGGTCTCACTCTAATGGTCTAACTCTAGCCCAAAAACTACTGCTGACCGACCACTATTGGCCGAATATAGAGAAAGAAGCTATCAAATTTGCTAAGACTTGTAATAAATGTCACCTACATGGTAATCTCATACATGTTACAAAAATGGAGCTCATACCATTTATCACTCATTGGCCCTTTCAAAATTGGGCATTTGATCTCATCAGTAAGATATATACTTCTTCATCTAACAGTCATAAGTTTATCACCATGGCCACTGAGTACTTTACAAAGTGGGTCGAAGCGGTTCCACTCATTAAAGAAACTAGAAAACAAGTGGCTATGTTTATCCTCCACTACATTATCTGTAGTTATGAGATCACCTCCTCAATTATGTCTGACAATGGAGGGCAGTTCAAAACAAAGATATGGATGAGTTCTGTGATAAGTTTATAATAAAAAATCACCGATCTTCCATCTACTACTTTCAAGGTAATGGACAGGCTAAAGTCTCCAATAAAATGCTACTTACTATCTTGCACATGATGATAAATAAATCAAGAAGGATCGACACATTCATATTAATCTGTCTCTATGGTCTTACAAAAGAAGTATCAAAACACCTACTAGAGATACACCTTTTTCTTTGGTATATGGGGCAAAAGAAGTATTACCAATTGAAGTTGAAATTCCATCTCTAAGAGTTTCTTTGTAGGGTCTTGTAACAAATGAAGACTACATAATATCTAGATTGCAAGAACTCAAGTTGTTGGATGATCGTCGACAAGTGGTGTTTGATCACCTTAGGGCTTACCAAAAGAGAATGTCTAGATGCTACAACAAGAAAGTTTGACACAAATAATTTTAGGTTGGCAACCTTATTTTAAGAGAGAATCCTAGGAATCAACAACATCGAGAATAAAAAGGCAAGTTTAAACCCAACTGACTGGGTCCTTACATCATTACTAGAGTTTTTGGCTCTAGATCTTATCAACTCTCAATGATAGAAGGAGAAAAATTTGTGAACCTATCAACACCATCCATCTGATGAAATTTAGTAGTTAGCATTCTTTGATCCAGCAATGTGTAGAGCTCCAAAAAGTCTTGAAAAAAATGTAAAGGTTGGAAAAAGTGCTGAAAATATTATTATCCTAGTGACAACCTAGCAATAGGTGCCTTGATAATACCAAAAAAAATAAAAAATACAAAAAAAGAAGAAGATAAAAATACAAAAAAATAAAAAAATAAGAAAAAATGTGCCCTGGTGAAAACCTGGTAAACAGGCGCCTTGGTAGAAAAAATAGAATCTCTTCCAAGTAGGTGAAAACTTGGTAAACATGCACCTCTTGTAATTCAACACTCCATCTATCAACACAATTCTTGGCATTTCCCTCCTTGTCATGCCCAAAAGTTGGGCAAAAACACATGAACAAATTTTTTTTAATAACACACATAAACAGGATACCCAAATGATCATAAGGATAACATGTGCATGCAAAATGGTGCAAAGGGATAAACAAAACCAGGAAGGTCTCGAGGAGAGGAATAGATTTCACAGCTATCCTAAAGGATGTCTAAAGTTCCAAACTTGATCTGCATGTAAACCAAGGAAGTTGACCAAAAGTCAACTAGAGTTGACCCAAAGTCAACTATTCCCCAAAATAAGAGAAGAGACAAGACTAGGGACAACCAAGCTCTAAAGAGGTCATAGGCATGCAAAACGAGGCAGTTGACTAGAAATTCAACCCATGTTGACCAAAAAGTCAACTATCTCCGTAAGACATGAAACTGAAATCCTAGGGTCCAACGGGTACAGGGAACAACTGGGATGAAAAATCGGGACGATCAGAGGAAGTTTGACTTATGGTTGACCAAAAGTCAATCATGCACGATGCTGGTCAAAGGTAGCGATAATACCCTTAAAAGGTGTATATTGCGAAGATAAAGGGGGTGCTATGACCCGTTATACGATAAAACGTTACCTAAGTTTAAATATAAAATGAATGATAGATTAAAAATTTTAACGAGTAAAAGCTTAATACCTTTCCTTTTTAGCATTATAACTTTAATATAAACAATTAAATTTAAATCTCCTAAAAGAATATTTAAACAAACATCTTGAGTTGCAATAACATCTATTCTAATCTTCATCTAAAATAAATCAGCCTTAATCTAAAGAAATCTATATACTAATTTAAATTCTAATAAAAGCACCTAATTTTAATTTATTATACAATTTCTTATCCTCTTATTAAAATCAAACTCACATCCTATTTAGATAATATATATACATTTCTACATAAAAACAAATCTATTATTATCAAATCTAATTTAAAATATCTTACAATGCAAATCCTAAAATAAAAATCCTAAACACAAAATATTAAAATAAAAAAAATTTAAACAAGCTATGCTAAGTGAATGAAATCCTTTCCTAAAATGTATCCCCCAAAAAAAAAAAACTCTAAACCCTAAGCGAATGGTTGAAGCGGCGGATGAGATCAACAGATGGCGGCGGCGTTTGAACTAAGTCGCACAGGGACCTTGCGTGGAAGAAGACGGGCGGGGGAAATGGAAGAGAGGCGGTGCTAAGGGTTGCCTCGGAGCGGCCCTCTTAGTAGGAGGAAAGGGCGGTGGTGGCTGCTTGGCGGCGGCACCACCAGCCGCGCAGGAGGCTGAGCGCAAAAGGGCGGGGAAGGGTTGCCTGGCGGCGGTGACACCCTCCCCACTGTGCTTGCACAGTGGGTGGGCCACTGTCTGCGCAGGGCCCAACCCCCGAAGACACAAACGAAACCGGAGGGGATGGGAGGGCTTCGGCCCGCCCACACCTGCTCCATTTTTTTTTTTTTGAAATTTGTTTTATAAAATTTATTTAAATGACAATACTTACATTAGTTTTGATAAGAATTTCTAAAATATTACATCTCCCACATAAAAAGAATAGTAAGTTAAATAACAATTATTATTATTATTTTTTTAAATATATATTGACTGGTGAACTAAATACCTGCACCCTAAAACAGGGGGTATTTAGACAACTAAAAACCAAGTTTTGAAAACATAAAAAGAATCTATAAATTATTCTAAAGGCAATGGTGGAAAAATAAATTAATTCTGAACAAATTAATTTTTAAAAATAATTTCCAGAATTTTCTGCCTAATTAAGAGTAGTTTTTTTTTTTTGAATCAAACTGTAATATTTCTAAAGTTACATACTGCTTGTTCAAGTTATAAGTAATCATCCCTTTCAAAACTAGAACATAATTAAATACTTTAAAATTTTAATTCCATCTTTAGAAACCTTCCTCCTTCCCATAAGTATATTTAGGATAATGATGCTTTTGTTTTGAATTGATCATATCCAATAGTGCTTACGTATATTTTGCT
>MU226831.1:1185504-1201869 GCA_018584345.1 Thuja plicata | reverse complement strand
AACCCAAGGGTGAGGTAACTCTAACCAATCCTAAACTAAACCACTTCCTAACCCTCCAAGGGTGAAGTCAAATGAAACATGGGTAGAAGAGAGAGTGAGGTTAACCAAAGTCACACTCCTCTTCCAATTTCGCTCAAAGATGAAAATGACACTTAAAGGGAGTAATAAATGAGTTTAGAGGCTCATTAATGATAGAAAATGACCCCTAACCCATAGGGTACCAAGTTGGGTGACTAAAACTGACCCTGGTTACCCCCTAGGAGTCCAAAAGACCCTCTAAAACTCACCCTGAAGTTAACCTACGGATTTCTAAGTCAAAGAAATTCTAGAAAATTCTAACCCTGGGTTAAGATTCGGTACTACTCCTAGATGACCTTAGTTAACCCTTGACTTACCTTGGTCCCCCTTCACTAGCCATGTCAATTATTAAATTACAACACTTGCCAAATTTGGCACATAAAATTAAAACATTAGACATGACTTAATAACATGAACATTTACTAATTTAATAACACACATGCAAACCACGTTCACGAAATAAAAACATAACAACGAGGTCCATGTCTCTTTATATAGACAGGACCTTGGAAAGCACGGGTATTTACATAGGTTCCAGTACTGGGTCCCCGATTTAGAACCATGGCCAACTTTCCCTGCACACTCAATGCACACATCAGTAGATCCAAAACACATGATATGAAACATAACATAACGTTAAATAATATAAGTAAGCATATAAAACACATTGCATTAGAACTGAAACATCCTAGCATTGGTTTCCTAAACCAAATTCACCATGTTACATTCATACATTTAGATCCATATAAGACATCAATATAAGTTGGAACTAAATCAGAACATAAACATCTCGGAAGTACCCTGATTACAAAATCAGGTGTTGAATATATAACACAGGATTCCACCGATCCTCAAATGCATAAAAAGTCTCTGATAGTCAAAGTATGTCAAAGCATAAAATACTGAAAGCATGAGAACAAAATAGTAAAACTATAATAGTCTAATGCAGGTCTCACACTCCTTTAGTTTGTACATATCTTTTAGTCACTTTAGTGATACCTTGGATCTTCCTAGAACCTTCATGGCTTGAAGCAGATCAACATCACAGTCTTAGGACAATCAAAATTTTCAATCTCAATGTACTAGCATTTTAAATAAGTCATCATTATGTCAGTTACAACTGGTTTTCCAATCTGAGTCAGTTATCTATCTCCTAACCAATGCAGGGGTTTTCCACTGATATCTCAACAACACACAAGAACATGCAGACAATCATATTCATGAAACAAAAACAATCATTGAAACTGTTTGAGCTATGCTAACATTTTCTTTGTATGCATTCTTTTCAATTTGATTTTGTTTATTATTCTCTTTGAGTGACTCAATGATGTCTATCTTGTCTGGAGAAGCAAGGACCGGAGGCATGATACTTTTCTTTATTTTCTACTTGTGGGTATGGCTCCGATGATCTAGAAACATGAAATAAACTGTCTATGATAAGTGCCTTCACATCAAGGTGAAAATGACACACATACCTCGACTCTCTTTATTTATACATTACAGTGAGCTTGGAATTATTTCCTTGTCTATTTTGAGTAACTTCTTATTACTGTGCAATATGAATATTTACCCTAGGATGTGAACATACGGGTCACTATGGGTATTTATGCTAAATTTGTCCTAGGTTATAAATAATAAAAGGATCATTGCAGACAAAATAATCACTATTGCATAGGAAAATAAGGATCTCATTTTTGCATGATGTTTTTGCACACAAGAAACATTCAGGTCATCTTGGCACTTTATGCCCTGGTGCTTATGTTTACTTTCAAAATCAAAAGGATGTGACATTTAGGTCATCCTGGCACTTTATGCCTAGGTGCTTATGTCCATCTCTGACATTCAATCTGATTAATTTCATATTCATATCCTCATGGTTGCCTTACCAGTGAGAGTTGTATTGACATTTTGTGTCCCAAAGGCTTAGTGATGAAAAATAACATCTTAAAACCAGTGACTAAGCCCTAGGTTGCATTCATAATAGGTTTTGCATTTCAAGTATTTTTTGGATGATAATATTTCTCTTTGAATTGTACATATCCTATGAGGGCATGCAACTTAAATTTGGAGTGGTCATCATCTCTTTACAAGTGCTCAACTACACATCATCATCTTAGACACGATCAAGAACCTGTATATTGACATAACACTTTATGCATGAGATTTTAGTAGCATACATGAGAATATCATATAGATCTATAAATCTATTTCATATTCATTGCATCCATATTAGAAAATTTAGGTAAAAAACTAAACATGACATTCACATTCACATTTTCATTTGCATAAGCATCAATATACTCTTCCATCAGATCATCCATTTGTATACAGAAAAATAAAGCATATCCATATTCATGATCATGAGCTATGGATACATTCATATGAGAAGGAAAAGTGCATATATCGACATAAGACATCATATAGAATAAAGAAAATAAAAAACATCTCACATCACTATCAAATATGTCAATGAACAATGTACAATGAGACTGAGTCATGTGTCTCATATATATAATCAAAATCAATGTCAAATTGGGTACAATATCCAAAGAAATATAAAATGGTATATCCAATCTATCTCCTAACTCTCTGCCTCTCCCTCATTAGATGGAGGTGGAGGAGGAGGTGGTATATCATTCTGTCTAGGTGGCCTAGCTCCCTCTGATCTAGTTGTATACTAAGAGAAGGGTACCACTTGTCGATCCAATGGCACTACCACACTATATGATATGACATAGTAAGCTGTTCTACTTGATTGATCTGTAACCTCATGTTGGAGGCTATCATGTGCCATTGTCAAAGTCTAAATAATGCAGTCTCTCTCAACTATATGAAATTGGGTGATTGCTAGCTATATCTATAGTGATATCACTCTCAATCTGAGAGAGTGAATCACATCCTATGTTGTTTTCTCCATCGGTCCCTTCTCCTCACCCGTACCAACCTTCTCATCTCTCCTCTATCAAACCTATCGGGATGCATCATCAAAATATAGGGCCCATGGTACCTCACCCATATGTGCATCCACTCTAACCTCAGGAATAACATCACCTTTGACTGACCTCAATCTCCCTCCCTCCCCATGTCTCCAGTGCTTCCCTATTACTGGTGTCCTATTGGAACTCACACTAGAGTATCCCCCTCTCATAGGAGCAGTATCTCACCAACCTCTCCCTATCCTAACCTGACCTCAAATAGGGGCATCATCCTCCTCATTGATCTTGGGAGCTCTCTCAGTAGGATACGTAAATCTAGGGAATGAGTGTCTTGCAAAATGATCCCTTTACTTTGAAGTCACCCCAACATCTACAATATCCTCTAAGTTATCCCAACTCTCCAACCGCAACTATGTAATCTCCTATATGGAAAGAGGGCATGAAAATTTAGGACCCCAACCATGTCGCTCCTCATCAGGAAATAAGGCCTAGGCTATGAACTCTTGTAAAACACTTTGTTGTTTCCCATACTATCTCAAAACTGTAGAAACAAAAAAACCTCTCAACAATGTTGGAATTCCTACCGATCAAAATTCAGGTGATGAACATATATATCCTTTGTGACCTCTAATATCTCTAAGGCCTCTCTCCCTTTGTATGGTTTCCAAACCACTACAATCAGATCATCTATCTGGCATCTCTAGTACTTAGTCTTCCCCAAATGGGGTTGTGTAAAAAATACAACATATATGTATACAAAGGGTTATCCCTCATATCGACTATCATCAATAATTAACCTGCTAATAGGGATGTTCTCCCAAGCACATATCTGAAGGAAAATTACCCAAAATTCCATGCCCTTTGCATCCTGATACACTATCTCATGCATATCATGAAATATATGCATAAGAAGGAATGACCCCAACCATATATTTTATGCTTCGCCAAAAGTCTCTCTACCATGCAGCCCCATCCACAGAGAAATCCCTACTGTCCTCTATCTGGAATAACAATTAATCTAATAAATCTAGTAAGAACACATGCAAGAGGAAACTGAGCATAATATCTCCTCATTATGTCATCCCATGTAATGGAATGATCAAGGATGGTAATATCCTGAAAAATCTGTATTAGAGCCTGAACACCCTATTACGGTGTTGTATCATACTCGACCCTCTAACCCACGAAAGGAATGTGAATAATCTTATATATGTCCTCTATATTATGGTTATCTCTCCAGCGGGAAGGTTAAATGTATTATCCTCACTATGGAATCTCTCTACTAAATCCATGAGACAACCGTAAGTAAAATGAATGTCTAACATTTTTATCAATCAATTGAAGCCACACTTACCAATATGTTCCCTATGAGCATCAGTGAGATCCCTAACCAACCTCATGGTTGGTGGATATGTGCATTTGAACCAAATATCTATGAGCTACACCTACAAACTGAATGAGAGATCATCAGTACATGATCAAAATAAAGATAATAAGCTACAGTGAGCATTAAATAAGATGAAAAATATGTTGAAGAATCCAAGTTAGCAATTGCAAAAATAAAATTTTGGTTTTATGACATGGTAAAAGGCTCACTATTTTTCATACAAAAAAGTACAGTCAAGGACACTAGAAAATAAACTCATATGAGTAAAGATTACTTGTCATATGATAAAACAAACTGATACGAGTTGGGATAGAAATATAGATGACAAAGAGGGTGATGAAGAATATAAACGTATGAGTTAAGGGTGCTTCCCAGATGAAAAATCTAGTAACATTATACAAAAAAATATTTGTAAGTAGTTTGTCATACGATTTTTCAAGGTGACCCATACGAGTAAACGCATGGAAAACTATACAAATGACTAAAACCTATGAAATATCTAACCAAATGGTATAAAATTTGAATAAAAAAGGAGGTTTTTTGATCACTTACTGGTGGTGGGTAGTTCTGAGGCCTGTTGTGATGTCTCTAAAGATCAAATCAATGCCTATGCAAGGGGACCACCATTTTTCTCTCAGAGAAGGTTTTTGAGTTTTCAAACTTGAGAGAGTAAAAATGAATTGAAAATGACCCTTTGACCCCCTTATATAGGATTTTTCCTAATTTTCAACTTTCTTTGATCGATGTGAAAATTGTACCCCTACCTGATTTGATGGTCCTGAGTCCATTTTCGGGATTGAAATCCAAATTTGATATAACTTTATAGTCAACATCTCAAAACAAATTTATGGTCAAACATAGTTGACCACTTTTGCAATCGATCTTCATAACATAAAAAAAACTCAGAATTCTTTCAAATCATTTCTCAATCAATCTATGTCCTCAAATTTAGTCAACCATGGTCAAACTTTGTCAACAAGACCCTAATCAAGTACAAAGTGCATTCCTAAATTTACACAACCTAATCACAATCAGATCAAATATTTTCTATGTCATTTTATTTTAATTTTTCTCCTAAGGGGGCATGATGATAACATCAACAACCAATCGGTGATTTTCAGTAAGCAATCAAGCTGTCAATCAAATAAGACCTCATTGCTAGGGGTATCTCAAGTTCATCAAAATCCATATCAAGTTGAGATTTCTTTGATCTTTTTGAGAGAGTTATTTCATCGCTTCATATCAATTTGCTTAGATAAACATCTAATCTATTGAAAAATGGTTGAATCTCTACGAGCATATAAGTTTCATCGCATCAAATCAATCTGATATTATATTCTTAAATATGATAATTGGCTTCATCAAAATTCATATCAAGTCAATTATCTTGATCAATATCTTAACACTAATCACTTTCACCGCCCCTCATCAAGATGGTTATTCGTTCAAACCAATCTTATGATTTAAAAATATTTTTGACATTGATCACCTCACATCAAATTGATTATTTATCACCATCATCATCGAATAGATGTTCAGTCTCATCGCTTCACATCAGGCTGAGCATTTTGATCTTTCTTCATTGGTTCTAGTTCCATCAAGTTCAGAATCATTATCTTTTGAATCTTCAATCGGTCTTCATCCAGTCAAGATCAAAGTCAATTTTTCTCCTCGAGAATAGTTTCATCGCATTATATAAAACTATTCTATGCTTCAACAAAAGATGTTCTTCGAATTAATGCACTGCTCATACAACAATTCAAAGAGGGGAAAATGCAATCACCTAAAAAAGGTCTTATAAAGTATAGGCACCTAATCTTGATAAATCGATCTTTAATCATCAAAGTCCTAACCAAAGGAAATTCAGCTCATCAATTCAAGATGATCCAATCACTAGGTTGTATTTAATCACCAAGTCTGTCAAAATCCCAAATATCAACATTATCTAGAAATTAAATCATTTTAATCCTATATATTTATTAAATATCTTAGCATATTTATTAAATAAATTAATTTTCCTTTAAATCATAAAAAGGGAATTAATTTGAGAAAAATAATTTAAAATTGTGAAAAAGGAGCAAAATGGAATAAAACAAAGAAAAAAACAAATTTAGATTTGAAAAAAAAGAAAGCTGTATAATTCAATTAGAAAAAATTTCAATAAAATCTTATCTCAATAAAGCAACCAATCAACTAAACTCACATGGATTTTGCAAATTCTGGGAGAATCTTGACATCTCCTTTTCAATCAATCTCGACTATCACTTTTATCTGCGTTTTCTATAAAATCAGGCTCTCACCTCTCAAATCATAACACAAGATACCATAGAGATCATATTGCAATTGGATAACATTGTTATCATGCTAGTTTGTTCTTGATTAATTGTGCATCAAATCATTCTAGTTTAACTTTTATCTTGTATATTAGATTTTAGCATTGAATCATGAATTTTATATAGTTTAATTTTCTTATCATTTTGCATCAATTTAGATTGGTTTTCATCATATTTGCATTCAAAAAATCCAGAAACATAGATTAATCATGCATTCATGTTTAAATCCCCCGTCTTGGTGTAGTCAAGTCATTGGTAATGCTTGAAAATTCTGCAAGCAATCATACTCACATCATTTAGGAGATAGTAGATTGATTTAGTATGGTTTATATGTCGTTATTTGACTTAATTTATCTAACCATGCATGCAATGATCTATTGAGTGTTTGTGACAAACAAGTATGCAAATTTCACGTAGACAGTTAGCACCACTCAGCATACACATAACCTATTCGATTAGCATCCTATCCATTCTTTTTGAAACTCTTATTTTTTTGTATAGAATACAAATTTTTATTGTGTCTACGAATGTCACAATATTTATAGAATCTATTAAAAAAATTGACTGCCATTATTAGTTCTCAAACATTTTATTTTCATCTTAGTGTGCAATTCTACAATTTCTTTAAATTCCTTAAATAGACTAAAAAATTCATAATTAATCATTAGGATATGTACCCATGTCCTTTTTCTGTAAACATTAATAAATAAAACATCATATGTGGATTTTATAATGGAAGGAACATCTACATGACCAAACATATCATAATGAATAAGATCCAACACACCATAAGATTTATGAGAACTTGAGTAGAGCTTAACATAGATTTGTTTTCAAGGTTACAGTCATTCAAACCTTCAACAAAGCTTTTATTTTTCAAGGTCCTTAGAACCTTCTCTCTAATGTGGTCAAGTCTTTGGTGCTATAAAATAATTTGTAGGAAAATTTGATTCAGAAGAAAAAGAACCCTTAGGTATCCAAATCCATGACCATCTATTATAGGTGAAACCATCACCTTTTCTAAATAAATATTCATATATTTAGTCTTCATAGAAGTGCTATTACACTCTGTAGTGTATGCATCCATATTATACATTGTGCCAATTTAAACACCTCTAATAATTACCATAGACCCTTTCACCATTTTTTATTGTCCATCAAAAAAGAGTACCTTCATACACAATTCTATTACTTTTCTCATAGATAAAATTTGTTTTTAGTCCTAGGACATGCACAACACCATTAATCCTTCTTATTCTATCATTATGGAACCTCATTCTAACATTACCATAAAAAATAATATTTAAATGAGAATCACCTTAGCTCCATCAAATTCTTCATATTTAGAAAACTATCCTTAATAGAGGTCATATGAAAAGGTGCACCTAATTCAATTAACCAAAAAATAAATAGGGCCTCCATGGTAATAATTAATATTTTAATCCCCATCTCTTTAGAAAGAAAAGAACCCATCACATATTTAGTTTTCAAAATTACAAAATTTCTACCAATGGCCATTACAAGAGAATTCCAAGAATCAGGTAAAGAAAAAAAGCAAGCTCTGATATTTCTCATTCTCATCCATATTGACACCAACTGATGCCAATTAAGCCACTAACATATTGAAATCTTATAGGTGGCCTATAGCTTGTCTACCCTCCTCCATTATCAAGGAATACAAATTTCTCCTCAAGAGAACCTTATTTACTAAATATTTGGCTTGATACATCTCAACAATTTTCTTCCATAGTTTACTTACAAAAGTCTCTTTATGGACATGAATTATATTAGAGTCTACTAGGCATAATTATTTTCTCCTATCCTTATTTTTTTCTATTATGCCCAAACACCAACTAGTTTTAGTTTCATATGCATTGCTCATGCAAGTACTTAGAATACATTGCATTTGTACTTTAAATTACTTTGTATTATAACATGTAATGCCTCACCAAGGAACCCTTGGAACAAAGGGTCAAATATGCGCTTAATAATTTTTTTGAATGTAATTTAAATGTCAAATGCAGTAGGTGATGAAGCTACTATTATAGATCTCAAAGGTATAGGATCCGACAGACGATCTTTGAAACTTTTAGGAAAAATTTCAAAATACAAGGTGACTAGGCGACTTATATATGGGTACACGGTGACTAGGAAATATATACCCTCAAAAATAGGCTCAAATTTTAACCAAAGGTTAGTAATGATATTAGTTTTTATTTATACTCATTGTAGATGTCTTCCTGATCTATGTCTATCCATTTATTTTAAAAATTGTCATCTATCCCACTAAGTCTTCTAGTTTTCATTAGTCAATCCTATTTCCTTAAATCCATCTCATCATAATCATAACTTTGAAGGGTTATTGCACTCACTTAGCACTTCAGTCCTACTTGAGCCTATTGGGTCATTTTTCTTCCGATTGTGAATTAGGAAAAGACAGATCCCATAGACATCCTTATCAACCACTCTATCTACCTCTTCCACACTGTACAATTTGGTGAACTCAAATTATAACATTTCCATTATGATTTTGGTGTTAGATATCCTTTATTGTTTATGGTTATATGTGTTATTCATTATATTTCATGTGCAATTATTTGTTTTAATTCCATCTATGTTGTAAAAATTTAATGAGTGTTTATATATCTATTTCAAACTTGCATTTGTTAGATCTATCTTTCCTTTCTTTCATTGAGCATGAGTGTTATAACATTGAGCACTACCTATAGAATTCTAGTTGGGAGAATTCATAGAATTATGGGTTTGTTTTATCTTGAGTCATCCTTATTTCTTAGGAATCTTGATGAGACACACACACACATACTAATGAAAATATCATTATTGTTGAGAACCCTTCTTCCCAATCTTCTCATGGTGAAGATAAGACCTTAAGATTGTCTCCTACCCAAGTGCAAAATCTTTCCAAAGAATTTTAAAAAATTGAGAAATGGTTAGGATAAGGTCATTATAATATGGCGACTATCTCTTTAGTATAAATGATAAGGAAGATAATTAACAATGATGAACATGGTGTTTATTTCTTGCATACTATTTCTCATCTCATTGATAAAAATGTTAAATCCATTAAAGAGTGAACTCAATAACTTGGTTCAACTCAACCTCCTGCTAGTGTTGAAACTTATATGCCTATTTCTATTTCATTACCTAGTGTTTCTACCATATGCTCCATCTCTCATGGCTACATTCATTTCAAACATCAATCCTGCATATGTTAGACTTGAAAGAGTAACTAATCCTATTATTACTCCTGCAAGTGTTTCATGTGTATCTCAACCTTAATCCATGTTTACCTAAAAAAATATCCCATTTTCATATTAAAATGTTCCTTACATTTCCTATAATGGTACAAACCTTTCCCACATGTCTCACTTTCCACCGAATCCACTATTAAGGGTCTTGATTAAATTGTTTCATCCTTTCAACATCAAATTGACTCCATGACTCAATCTAAAATTAGCATTCCCACATGTGAAATTGATAGTCCTTTGTCCTTGAGTATCATTTTTTCTATTATCCCAAAATACACGAAAATACCTGACTTGGAAACTTACACTGATAAGGGTGATCCCTTAACTCATGTGAAGACTTTTCAAACTTTGTGTAGTGATTTTTCTCATGATCATAGATTCATAATTAAACTATTTAATAGAGCACTTAGAGATAAGGCCTTGTAATAGTATTGTTCTTCACCTCCTTATTCCATTGATTCTTTTAAAAAATGATAATGCTTTCATTCAATAATTCCAAAACAATATTGGTCCTAAGATTTTGTTGACTGATTTGATGCATTGTAAAGAAGGTGTTCAAGAAAAAGTGACTAATTTCATTGGTAGATTTAAGCATTAGCATGCTCAAATATCTTGTCCTGTGCATGATATTGATGTACACCATAATTCACAAAAATATATTAGAGATAAGCTATTTCTTTCTAAATTCTCCTCTTTTACTCAAATATGTGCAATACTTCATAATTATCAACTTCGAGTGAGTCAATTTGAGAGAACTGTTAACATGATAGTCTACACCCTTGCCTAGATGGTGATTAGTGACCTAGCAAACCTTGTGAAACATGGAAAAAAAAATCCAAGAGTGGGACTTGAGAAGTGAGGTTGAGTCTCTGGGGAAGGATGACTTCCTCTACAATCTGGATGCACCTAAAACTATTGCTTTTGAAGAAAAGGGAGAAGGATTGCATGAAAGGGAAATATAAAAAGGGGAAAGGTGATGCACCAAATTGAATATGTGGTTACTCTCTCTACCTATGACGGACTTGAAATCAATAAAAGACCCAAAAAATACACTAATATCAACTCTAATTTATTTCCTAAAGACTTATATCCAAATCAAAACTAATGAGATGCTACAAGGAAAATACATTCACTTATATAGAATTCATAAGAAAAGTAGATACAATATACAAAATTAAGAAAACAAGAAAGTAAAATTCAGTACAAGGTAAAGAACATGCACTTAATACATGATTGACGAGAAGTGGTAAAAACATGAAATTTTATTAATGAAAGGCATAAGGAAATCACAGTTGTAGAGCATAACCACTGCAAATGAAAACAAAGAAGAACCTAGAAGACATACAAAATTGCCTTTTAAAGAGAAAGCATAACTGGGAGTGAAAAATGAAGTCAAAACCCTAACCAGGGTTAGCTTTAGAAGGGAATAAAATATCAGAACAAATCTGATTTGTAAGTAAATCAAATTCAAAAGTGACAGGAAGAGTGACCAAAAATGAATGCCCCTACAAGCTTGAGAATGTTCCCAGCAATAACTATGGCATCTAAAAGTCTTCGTGTAGTACCCTGTGACGTGTGGAACTAGTTTTTGAGTAAATATGTGTGTGTAAGGTGACAAAGGGGTGGTTGAGGAAGATCATATTGTATTCTTCCTATAGTAATGGAACCACCTAGAAGTCACTGACACCAAGAAGACATAACAAACATGTTGATGAAAAGCAGCTAGAAACTTTAATGCTTGACCTCTTCTCACTCCTCATCGTTGAAAGCTACACCAACAAAACTCTTATTTTTTGGTGCTCAAACTGGTCCTATCAACCATCGACTAGATCCTCCCCAATGAACCAAACAGTCCTGTAAGTGAAATGATCTACTCAAAAGAACCATAGAAAATTGGCAAAACCCCAAGAAACTCCTCCAATGAATATTTTGCATTTATCATTGGTTCCAAAGATATCAGTGAGACTACGAGAAAGATTCTCTAACAGAAACCATCGGTATAACATACAATATTAGCCTATTGGATTTTTTTTGTTTTTGACAATATAAGTTATACTGATGAGAGTCCTCACCAGTGTAACATACACCGATGACATCATAGTCACATCATCCACCACATAGCCAAGTCTATTAAAAAAATATTGTCCCATGAAACCCATCGAAATAGAATATACTATTAGGTGACAAAAAAATATCATTTATGATAGTTGTCCCTATGCTGATGAAACCATAAGCAAGACTCTCTCTGATGATCCTATGTTCCTTGTTGAGCTTCAAGTTCTAATCTTAGTTCTGGAACAGTCTAAAAAACTAGCCTTTGAATTTTCTTTCTTCCATTTGTTCCTTTAGGTTCTAAAAAATATTACCTTCAGAACATCCCCTAGTTTAAGAAGTACTTACCTTCATAACTCGAAGTCAGTTCCAGGATAGCTTGGAAAACTTAAAAAGTTGAAGACTTAGATATTTTTTACTTTCATTTGATGAAATCATTAGAAAAACATACAAGAAGCTCCGCCAAAAACATCATCGACAAGACTCTTCACCAAAAACTTCTATCAAACTTCCCGTGGCTCTACTTATCAGAAAAAATTCACCGATGGGAACTATTGGTGAAGCCAATACTTTCAGCGCTCACAAATATTTCATTCTCAAAAATAAAATCTATGTCGATAAACCTCATGGGAGGAACTTCTACCGATGAAACCTCTTCTGATGAAGGGGACTCCCCTTAATACCACAAGTACACGATAGAAACAAAGAGAAACAACAGAAATTTGCAAGAACAAAAAATTGGCTTCTTATTGGCTCCACAAATGTGGAATTACAAACTTCAGAATTACAATATCAAAATCCACATGGGCATCCCTTATAATAATCTGTAGGACAAAGCCTCAAATAACCACCTAGAACTACCCTAGAAAACACCACGGGCCTTCCTTAAATAGGCAATTTTCCACCACCCGAGAAGGTTCCAAAAATATAGCCATTAAGGCCGACTACCCTTAGCATTTAATTATTTTTCATTTTTATTACAAAAGGGTCGGCTTTAAATATTTACAAAACATGAGATTAGGTAGCCCAACTTTCGAAAGCCATAAATTTTGAACCGTAGCTCCGATTGGCTATTATAACCACTTTCTGAAAAGGGGAGATTGCGATCTACAGTGCTTAACTTGCGAAGCGCTAATTAGCCGGGGGTTCAACCTCGATTCGGAGCCTCTAAGGTCCTGAAAATTGAGCTCAAAGGTTTTGCACCCTAAAATATCAACAGTAAATCCTTAATAACTTCGCCAATACAAATGATCTAGAAATGAAATTCAACTGGCATTCTTATATGACTAAGATGAACCTTCACCTGGAAAATTAGAACATTCTGAGTTCAAACGACCAACTTACCAAAAAATAGTAAGTTTCCAAAAATAGTAGCTTTGTACAAAATAGCCCTTATTGAATAGAAAACACATATTTTTGGGTGATGCAAGATTGCCCTTACACCCAGGATGCTCCTGCATCATCTTCATTACTACCCGCCTGACCCATCAGAGAGACCTCCACTGATGGAACCCCATCGGCTAGACAAACATTGTCAGAATGCTCCTTTTCTTCATTTTTGATATAAATAGCTACCCCAATGAAAATCATCAAGGAAAATCCTTTATTGTTCAACTAATTCCACCCATCCCCATATTATACTTGCTGTCAGAAAAACACTCAGTGATATCTCATAAAGAACAACAATTTTGGAAAGACCCAAAGATGTCTTATTGAAATCCTCGTTATCGCTCTACCAAGGCCACATATTAGGGGGTTGTCTATCATAATTCTCCAAAACCCTCACTGAGCCAAGAAAAACCTCATTGGAGAAACTTACTTTGATAAAAAACATCAGAGAGACCATAACTGTCAGAACACATAATTTTGTCTCTTCTAATAATATAAGATATATTGATGGAAACCATCAGGAAGAATTGTGCCCTGTTCTATCGATAACTGATATGTGTTGAATTTCTGGAAGATCTCATATTAGTGAGAGTTTCACCAATGAAATTCATCGGTGTAACCAAAACTATCAGACCGCAGAAATTTTTCATTCCCGACACTGAACGCTATGCCGATAAAAACCATTGGTAATACCTAGACCAGCTATGTCGATAACTGCATCCTTCACCTAATAAAAATTTTAGTTAGGATTTTCAAGGAAGAATTATACAAATCTCACCAAAATCACCATTTCTTCCATGTTCTATCACTACAAGATCATATCGATATAACCTGGGACAAGTTACATTGATATGCTTGATCTGAAGGTTTTAGTTGATTAACTTTGTATATTGGTTCAACTACAATCCTTGATGGCAGTATGATCTAAGAATCTAATGGGGGACCAAAATGGTCAACATTTTTGGTGAGTCAAGGCAAGGCAATCCATTAGGCATAGAGTCAGTAAAGAACTTGCAACCTCCTTTCTGCAACTAAAAAAAACTAAAACTTGCTATTTCCAAGAAATATCTATGCTCGTGCACTTCTTTGAAAGCTAAAAAAAATCTAGTCTACTATGTACAAGAATTTACAAAAAGATGTTAAACAAAGACATTAACTGGCTTGTTGAAATATCTACCTTTCCTTACAAGTTTTTTTGTTCCTTTCATGCACTTGGGAAACTAGGCAGTGCAGTTAGAATAATGAGCATATCAAAGCTTACTAGAAAATCATCCCAATGCTAGGAACAATGAAGTTTACAAGTACTGAAATATTCTTATCTTGAGAAAGACTGACTTGCTCCTCTTTGTGATGCTCACCCTAAGGTTTTGAATTAAACATTTCCAGGGGAAAAATATTGATTTATTGCAGAGCTAGATGCCTTATGGGGCATCCTCTTGATGGTACTAGGTCTAAGTAATCATCCTTGCCCTTATTTTTATGCTTTGCAACAATGATATCTTGCTGGTTTAGAAATGACTCTTCTTCCTTTGGTGAAGAAAAGATCTCCACCTCTTCATGATGCTCCTGCACCAATTCCTTGAGAGCTACTGGTATGGAGTGAATCTCCACCTGTTGCTGCTACAACTCATGATCTTTTAATGAAGGATAAGATGGCTTGATGTCTATGGATGAGAAAAAAACTTCTAGATCATCCCACATTTTTTCCTCTTCATTAGATTTCTTTTGCTCTGCTACAATAATATGCATAGGTTGAGGGTAAACCTCATACATATCAACATGTTCTTCCTCAAGGACAAAGCTATCCTTGGGATCCTTTTTTTCACTCTCCATATCATGGAGGATTTCTTTCTACAACAACTTATTTTCTTCATCTTCTTCCAATAGGCCCCCTGATTCTAGTAAAGGCTCAAAAGACAACATTTGTTCCAAAAAGGTAGGAATCAATTTTTTATCTTCTTCTTCCTCCACAAAAGAGGGAATATCTTTAAATAAGAGGAGTGGACCCTCTTCCTTTTGTTCATTCTTCATCTATAGAGAGATTTTAATGGATACAATCTTGTCAATATCCTCTCGCAACTCTTTTGTCTCCTCCTTTGGCTGCTCTAGTTCTGGCTCATGTGAAAGCTCATAAACATCAGGCTACAACTCCTCCTATGATAGATTTGGATTTGAATTTATCTCCCAAAATGTCATGTTAGGAGCATAAACATTCCACACTAGTAGTCCAACCTTAAAGAGTGAAATGGAAACAAGTATAGAAGGCTGAGAGGGTAAAGTTTCTTGTAAACTGAGTGGAGGAGTCACAAAAATAGGCTCTTGTAATGGAGGTGGAAAAATGAAGCTTGGAATGAAATATTTTTGGGAATGAGCCTCTTGGATTTCTTATTCTTGTACTCTAGAAAATAAAATCCTCATTTGTTCATCTTTTACAGTCGCTTTCTTTGCAAGATCTTCCTCACAGTGTCTCTATTTTGCCTCCATTTCTTCTTCATGCTACCTTTTTTGTGCTTCCAACTATTGCTCCTCCTGGGATTCCATTTTTTGTTTTAGCTCCTTAGTATCATGAAAATACTGGTGCTTTGATACTATCAAAGATATAAAGATGCCCCACTGAGCTAGATTCTCTAGCCTTATGTCCAACCCCTCCTTCCTTCTAGTTTGATACAACTATTGAGTCCTGTAACCACCTGAATTCGGTCTGTCGCAACTATAGACCCTATTTTCCCTAAGTGTGATCATACCCTTGAGTTATGTCCAAACGACCCTGTTACTGCTTGGCATAATTCTTTGAATCAATTTAATGTCCTAGGTGATTTTTATCACTGATTTATATTATCTATTATAGCCATACAATTCAAATCAATTTCGACCAATCAGATCAAATCAAAATCAAACATGGCTATAGTATTTAATTATAA